>CAJQZJ010032984.1:919784-955564 GCA_907164525.1 Lophiomys imhausi | reverse complement strand
GAGGAGGAGGAGGAGGAGGAGGAGGAGGAGGAGGAGGAGGAGGAGGAAAAACTAAAATCAACCATTTTGTCAGTTAATTAAATTAAATGATAAGATGAAATAGTGTAGAGGGGACAGAAGTTTGCACCAGGAGACTGTGCAATCCTGGGTCACAGTGGAAGCAGGGGACACAGGGAGACATGGTCTGCACTCAGCTCAGACTGGGAGCCGGCCACAGGCAGCAGCTGCACTCTTGAGATGAAGCTCCTGGACAGGACAGGTGGGATAGGGCCAGGGTGGAAGAAGAAGGATCTAGGCTGAGGTCTTGGCGTGGGGAGACTGCACTGGGACTTCATCTCCACCCCAGGGGACAGTTCTCCTTCTGTGCTACTCTACTGCCCATCCCCTTCTCTTTCAGGAACTGCCTCTCCTTTTCTACTTCTCCATCTTGGGTACCAGGGTTTATCTACATTTAAGAATCAATGTATGTATTAATTTATTTTCTCTACTTTAATAAGAGGTTGAAGTTCCTAACTCTGATGTATTTTTCTTATATCAGAAATTAAGATTAAGTAAAAATTTAAAAATCCTGTGACTTCCCATATCTTCCTCTCCCCAGTCACTCTTAAGGAGAAAAGAGATTCCTAACTAATGTCAATTTTATGCCATCTTTTATTTTTATTTTTTAATTTTTATTAATTTTATGAGAATTTCATAAAATGTATCTTGGTCATATTCTCTGCAATTCCTCCTGCAAACTCGTCCCAGATCTACTCCAAGTTTTTTTAAGTCTACTGCATGCAACAAACTGTGTGTTATCTGACAGAGGGCTAATATCCAAAATCTACAAAGAACTCAAGAAATTAAATGCCAAGAAATCAAATAATCCAATCAAAAAATGGGGGACAGAGCTAAATAGAGAATTCACAAGGAGGAATCCCTAATGGCTGAGAGACACTTGAAGAAATGCTCAACATCCTTAATCATCAGAGAAATGCAACTCAAGATGACTCTGAGATTCCATCTCACACCTGTCAGAATGGCTAAGATCAAAAACTCAAATGACAGCACATGCTGGCAAGGGTGTGGAGAAAGGGGAACCCTCCTCCGTTGCTGGTGGGAATGCAGGCTTGTGCAACCACTATGGAGGTCAGTCTGGCGATATCTTAGAAAACTTCAAATAGCTCTGCCACAGGACCCAGCCATACCACTTCTGGGTATACACCCAAATGCCTCTTCACGGAATCATAAGGAAGTTTCCTCATCTATGTTTATAGCAGCCTTATTTGTAATAGCTAGAAACTGGAAACAACCCAGATGTCCCTCAACTGAAGAATGGGTTAAAAAACTGTGGTACATCTACACAATGGAATATTATTCAGCTATCAGGAACGATGAAATTATGCAATTTGCAGCCAAATGGATGAAACTAGAAAAGCTCATCCTGAGTGAACTATCCCAGACTCAGAAGGACGCATATGGCATCTATTCACTTATAGTAGGATTTTAGCTATATAGTAGAAGGTATCGATACTACAACTAACACACCAAAGGGAACTTGGACATAGACTTTTAATTTTTATTTTTTATTTATTTATATATATTTTTTATATTTTTTTCTATTTTTTAGTCTTTTTTATCTATTGTCTGCTTATTGGTTTGTTTGTTTAGTAGTTCTCTCTCCCGGGCAATGAGACACTTTTCACTGATGGTACTGCTTCGTAGACCCCCAATGAATGAGGAGGCTCTTGGCCCTCATATGACCTCTCAACTGAGATGAGGGACTGTTATATAAGGACACCCCACCCCAGAGAAATGGGATGGAAGGGTTAGGAGGTAAAGAAAAAAAAATGAAATGTGATGTTTTGGCCTTTTACTACTAATTGTCATAAACTGTTTAGGATAATTAAGAAATGCAAACTAATGGTTATGCAAGCCGGTCATTCTGTTAAGTACTATGACAGCCTATTATAGTTACTTGCTAAGCTAATCAGAAATAAACCTGCTAAGAGACAAGCAACATCTGCTTACCCTAATATAAGAGATAGATAGGGCCTCTTCAAAAACCTCAAGAGATCTGCAGAATATAGCATTCAAAGATGTTTTCGTAACTTTAGATTTTTTTTATATCAAGACATATCAACTCCTGACAGCACCCCCTATTCTCCTCCAAGTACAAGATGAGCACCGAAGAATCTCCAGTGGGAGATGATTGAATCAGTCGCAAGCCTATCTCTTGGTAGGAAAAGCCCCTTGCTCCAACTGTAGACAGAATGCTGTCCAAAATGGACAAAACCTGGAAGCAGGTAAGTCGACAGCCTAGCTCTGCCAAGACAGGGTAGGTAAGTCCTTCATAACCCCTGCTCTACAATCAATGTCTGTCAGAGAAACGGGGCCAAACAACTGAAGATCGATGCTGTAATGTATGGAGAGAAAATGGGAACTGTCCAGGCAGCCACTGGTATGTCATTTCTTAGTATGGGAAGCTGCAGGCCCTGTACTTCCTATAAAATCAGATATGTTTATCCCTCTCAGGTCTCTGAGGTGGTTGAAGAACAGATAGCTAGAGTCTCATAATTAAATTTTGAGTTGTTTAGGAGTCAAGAGAGTGTTATAGATCTAAGAAGATACTTTTAAAATTGTGTTGCAAGTTAGTATGAATGTTGAGTCAGATATAGAACTTTAAACTCATGGAGATGTTTAGATAGTAGAATGTTAAAGTCAGGTACCAAATACATATGGACTGGTCATTGGGAATGTACGTTAAGCCATATAACCCTCATAACTGTGGCCTAATTACCTCTGTTGTACTGTATTGTATTTATTATTATAAGAGAAAGAGCCATTTGTTGGACTGAAAGGGGAAACTGTAGGGGGAAATAAGATATACCTTAAACTTAAAAGAAAAAAAAAGGGAAGAGGATGGGGGGTTGAGGGTGGGAGAGTGGGACTGGAGGGAGAATACGGAGGGGACTGCGATTGAGATGTAATTTGAAGAAATAAAAAATAAAGAAAAAAAACTGTGTGTCAACTTTTTTACATGCAGTCAATCCTTTACATGAGTTATTTTATTTAATTCTTGTAAAAGGAGAAACAATCACAAAGTACTTTGTCCCAGGATTATAGTCTCCCTCAGAGAGCTGTGAAATCTTGGCCACAAAAGTCTCAAATAATTTAAATTAGTTTAGTTTTGAATATGGCCCAGTTGAAAACCCAAAGGTAATTAACTTCCCAACTTCAGCCATGACCACTGGCCACAGAGAGAATTGCCCTGACAGCATGTCAGGAAGGACCCAGTGTGGTGGTGTGCTTGGGATCAACAGTCAGAAGCAGGAGTTACTATGACTCCAGGCCAACCTGGGCTACATAGTAAGTATCAGTCAAGTCAGGACTACAGAGTAAGGCTTAGTCACTATTTTTGTTTTTGTGTATGTTTAAAAAAAAAAAAAAAAGACTGTCTGGAAAGAACCATGGGAGTGTTCTTTACCTCAATGTGACACATTTTAGGAGATCCTAATTTTCTGTAAATTTAGTTTGTGTGATTTTAGTTTACATACTCAGATAATTATAGAAAAAGTACTCAGCAACAAACTGCACTTTATTTTGAAATCTTTCCATCCCATCACCCTCAAATCTAAACTGAAGATAAACCCATTTCTATCTCTCTCTCTCTCTCTCTCTCTCTCTCTCTCTCTCTCTCTCTCTCTCACACACACACACACACACACACACACACACACACACACACAAAGCCCCACACTTCCAGATCTACTAACCTACATCAGCAGGCTTAAGGGTTTCTCAGAGACTCCCTCAGCATTAAGGATGCTAATTGCTGCTCTAGCTGTTACTGGGAGATCAAAGAACCGCCCACAGCCCTGAGCTGCGTTTCATCTTTCATAGACCAAACACTAATGCAGCCCAACCCCCAGCCCACTCCCCCTCAAGCTGGCTCTGGACCAATCCCCTTTTCTTTTCCCCACGTCTCCCCCCCAAAAAAAAAAATATTCCTGTGCCAAAAATAAGCAGTCAGAAAATCCAGGAGAATGAATGGAGAAAGGTAACTTCACTAACATCATGGCTCCCTTCTAATTACCATGCTTGTTTGTTCTTTGCTGGTAGCGATTCAGAAACCTGTCAAGGGAACCCTCCCCATCCCTCTCCAAGTTCCTCTCCCATGAACCAAGGCAGCAATCCCTACTAGCTTGTTATACTCCATCTCAAAGGCTCAGGGCACCTCTGCCTGAGAGTCTCAACCTCTGGTCCAGTGAGAAGTTGGTGGACTGGCACTCAAAAGAGAGCTGTGTTTTTCTGAAAATGGAGGCTCTGAGAAAGGACCCCCCCGTTTCCTGGGTCAAGACATTGTCCTTCTGGAGCTGGCGCAATAATAGAAGGTGTTTTTCGTCACATATAGCAAAATGGAGTGAGTATGTCTAGGGGAACCTGTCTCTGATGGCCCAAGTGTCTGACTCTGAGCAGATAAAGGAGCTGTTTTCTTTCCTCCCTGGTTCCGTAAGGAAGGATGAATCAGAAAAGATGGCTGGCAGGCTAAGGAACCCCTTGAGTAGAGCAGGATAAAGAGCATCAGGAGAGTGGCTCTCTGACATGCCTGGGTAGAAGTGGGGTCATGTGCCTTGGGTGTTCTACCAAATACTGACAGCCCATCTACTGTAATCAAAACACAGGAGTCTTCTTTGGAAACTTGCCCAGCACAGAAGCAAGTCCTGCTCTCTTTCAAGGGGCTGCTTCCTCCCCACAGACCTTGGTCAGGGTGCTTCCCCCCCCCCCCCGTGATCTGGGTGGCCAGGCAGTAAGGGGGCTCGAGGAGGCCAGAAACTCTTCACACCTGTTTCTCTGTCTTGAGTTCCAGCCATGGGTTCAGCTCTGTTCTCAGTCAGCTCCTGCTGTCAACAATAGGTCTCAGTGTCCTGGGATCACATGACACTAGGCTCTCCTCATCATTGCCAAAGAAATCTTTCCCATGGAATATTTCTCTGCCCCCATCTCTTCCTATCTCCTGGTTGATTTTTATCAACTTGACCCAACCAAGATTCTTGGGAAGAGGGAGTCTCAGTTGAAAGACTGGCCAGATAAGGTTGGCTGTACCAAGCCTGTGAAGAATTGTCTTGATTGTGATTGATATGGAAAAGCCTAGCCCTCCCTATGGGCAGTGCCAGCCCTAAGCAGGTGGCCCCGGGGCTTGTATATGAAAAATAACTGAACAGGAGCCAAAGGGAGTAAACCTAGTAATCGGTATTCTTCCATAGTTTCTGCTTCAGTTCCTGCTTGTGTTCCTGCCTTGACTCACCTCAGTGACAGACTGTTGCCTAGAACTGTAAACCAAATAAACCCTTTTTCCCATGTGTTGCCTTGGCCATGGGGTTTATCACAGTGACGAAAACAAACCAGAACTGCCTCCTTCTCCCTTTCTCTCTTCTCACAGTTTCCTCCCTAAGAAGTTTTTCTAAACCCATCTCCACCCTTGTACAACTATAGCAACTTATTAAGGATTTGAACTGCCAGTCTCCAAGGCTTACTGTTTTCCACTTCTGCTCTCTCAAATGTATCAGGAAACCATTGACAAGTGCATCTGACTCTAATGAAGGTCCCACTCTCAGCATGGCCAGCTCAAACTTCCTCATTGAGTCTCTTAAAAACTTCATCAATTCTGCTACATTAAAGATCTCCAAGTAAAGGTTTGTAAAATACAAACTTTGGGCTCTAGTTTGTGCTGGCTTTCTGTCTGAGCTAAAGAACTTAGTCCAAAGGGGTCCAAGTCACAGGAGTTCCCTAAAGAGCCTAGGGGAAATACTGTGTCTAATGAATAGATGTTGTCTTTTAGCTACCAAGTTCTGTGTAAAGGGGAGAAGCATCCCCCCAGTAGGGTGGTCAGAGATTAGAACTCTCTACAGGAACACTGGTTGGAGAATAGCTGAATAAGATATAGTACAAAGACACCTACACCATCTTCCAACGGAACACCTCCTCCACTCCCACTCCTAATGCAGCTTCCTGAGGTGAGAAGAAAGGAAACGTCGGTCAGCTGATAAACACCAAAGCTGCGGGCTAAGAGGTGAGTGCCAGACACCAGCGTGGTTCCATTGCAGTCACTGAGCAGGTGGGAGAAGCAGTGCCCACATCAGCGGTGCAAGATAGGCCACTCAGAAAGGCAGAGAAAGGTTGGGAGAAGAAAGAATGCCTGGTGCTGAGCTGACAAGCCAAAAAGCATGGGGGGGGGGGGGCTTCTCCACACCTCTCGATGGCTCTCGATGCTGTGATAGCTAGCTGTCACTTACATATGCAGGTTATAGGTAAATACAATTTGATAAAAATCCTTCCTCTTGGCCTCCAGATCCAGCAGGAACTGCTCCATTGTCCCTGAATATACCCCAAAGCCCAACCACACATGGGATGGTGCGGTCATGTCTGGGTGTCCTCCCTTCCTTTGCTTCTTAGGTCTTGGCTTTTCCTTTATTCCCTATCCTTTGGGGCTACATCTTACTGCTTCCTTTTAGAGAGAGTGTAACCTGGCTGCTTTAGTGCTAAGTCATTCCTGGGGTCATGGTCACTTCTAACTTGCATTATGATTCCTGCTCCATCCTAGCTTGTAGGTCTGAGGTCACCAGCAACATCAAGGATGTTAAATTCAGCAAGCAGCTTTGACCCTCACTAGTCTCAATCTCTTGAGAAGAGTTTCCTTAGAATTCTTGTCTCTCCGGCATTTGTACAAAAGCACTGGCCGGGCTCTCCTTGTCTCCAGGCAACAGCACCTATTTTCTTTTGAGAATCAAAAGATTCTCAAAATTCAAAATCTCAAAATCTAACTCCTGCCCAGTGTGGCTCCTACCTGCTTCCTTCATCAGTGTGTTCTTTCTGCTCCTTGAGCTCAGTCTGATCACCAATAGTGTGTCTTATTCACATCCCCCCCCCCCCCCCCCCAGACCTTTTCATTCACTCCACCCTTTGGCTTAAACCTCTTTGCCTAGCTGACTGCAAATCATCCTCGCCATCTCAGCTAGATGGGCCAGTAAGCTTGGTTTCACCCTTCCAGACTGCACTAGACCACCAAAATACAGTCTCGCATTACCCAGCGCCTTTATGAAACTCTTACTATGCCAGTGTGATTTCTTTGATTGAAATCTATGTCCTTCTTCAGACCGCTTCAGGGCAAAGACCACACTTGTTTTCTTTAATGTTTCTTTAATAGATGTTTGTAGAATGAAGCGGTGAGCACTTGATGTGTCTTTTAGTGGAGGAGTTCTTGCAGCCAGCTGGAAGCTGGACGGTCCCCAGCAGCAAGGTGTCTTGTAGACAGGTAGAAGAGAGTGTCCGACAGCAGCACCACCAGGAAGGAAGCCAGGGAATGAAAGGGGGGAGGGGACTTCAAAGGAAAATGACAAGGCAGGGCGAGACAGAGCCTGGGGAACAGCAGATGATGCTAGGTTGCATTATGGTCGGGCTGATAGAGGGAGGTTGGATGAGGGAGCCATGGCCTCAAGGCAAGGTTGACAAACTTTTTCGCTGGACCAGGCTGTTTAGCTGAAAGTTGAATGGAAAGCCTCAGGTGATCTTCTCCAACAAGGAAGAATGTCAAGGGCCAGCACTGTAACCTAATCCAAGAGCTTCTAATGCATGTGTGATGTGTATCACACATGCAAAGCAGGAGGTGGCTCAGGCGTTTGTATAAACCTGCATATAATTTTGATAAGTGTGCCACCCGAGCTGTTGTTGTGCGCTACATTATAGGGAATGTGAACTTGCACTCTCAGGAAATCAGTACAGACAGACAGGCAAAGAGGCCTGTTCTGCAAAAGCTACCCATGCCAGGAGATCACTATGTATCACCAAATAGGAAAGTTGGAGGCAAATAACTTTTTTATTTAATAAATATTCATTGGGTATTTAATACTGTTCATTTCCTTAGTCTGCTCTCTCTTGAATTCTTTGTGCTTTAGCAAAATTGAGATAAGAAGATTACTAAGGTCATTAAAAGAGAGATAATCATGTAAGGAGTTAAGAACAGGGTCTGATATAAATAATCAAAATGATAGCTGTATAGCTCTTTAAAATGTTTTATCAGAACTGCCTCCAGGGTCCTTTCCAGGAGTAGAGGCTACGGATATAAAAACATAGATAAAGTCTGACCCTTCTGAAGCTTCTATTCAGCTGAGGTGGAGACAAATTAGCATGGGAACTAACAAGATGATTTCAGAGAAGGATACAGGCAAAGAAGGTGGTGGGTGGAGTGCACTTGGGGACTGAGGTAACTTTCTAAAAGTCAATCAAGAATGATGTCCATGAAGGGGTGGGGGGCAGCTGAGTTGAGAGCTCCATGAAGAACCCTAGCAAGGACAACCAAGCCAGATGTGCAGCGGCTGCAAAGGCCCTGAGGCGGAACTGAACTGAGGTGGAGTTGTGGGAGCAGAAAGAGAGGTGATCCTTTTCTCATCCATCCAACATCTGTGCAATAAAAGACAGGCTGATGAGAGGAAAGCAGAGTTAATCAGTCTCACCTGACATAGGAACCCACGGAAACAGATCCAAGGACCCAAGGAAAGTTGTGTTTCTGCAATTTGATTTGATGAAGATTGAAGAGCTATGTAGTGCTATGATTAGATAGAATGGGTATGACCTGGAAATGCGCTGGAGGGGGAACCCCCACAGGTTCAGATTCTTCCTGGATGCTTTTTGAGTCATTCTCTCTTCCCACATATAGGACAGGACCCTTTTTGGTGTGAGGTTGTGTGATCTGCCCCCTCACATGGTAGGTGGGAGTATTCTGGCAGCTTCAAGACAGAAAGGACTCCTTCGTTCTGAACTTGTTCCCATTGTTGCCTTGGGAAATTTACAGTAATGTATTGAAGTGTTACAGTTAGCTTTGGGAAAAGACATTCCAGTTTCTGTGACCCATCTTGGGAGCAGGGAATATCTTAGGAAAAGACATTCTAGTTTCTGTGACCCATCTTGGGAGCAGGGAATATCTTAGTCTCTGTATCCTGCCCTGCGGAGAGGAAGAGGAGCAAGAGAAAAAAGCAGGAAGGAGCCAAGCATGACAGGGTCTCACCTTGAAGCCTGTGATGAATGAGGTACTAGGTCACTAGCAAAGGGAAGCAGATTTCCTCTGTCAGCCATGAGGACCTACATCATCCACTTTCCACTCCAAGATGGTCAGAATTCTGTATTAGGACCATTTTTTCCCCACTAGCATGTGTTTGTTTGTTTGTTTGTTTGTTTGTTTGTTTGTAACAAGCCTACCTGAACTTAAGATTCATCTATTCCTCAGTGGGAAGTATTAGAAAACATTCTACCTGCCATTATTTGCAATGTCTGACAAGTCTATTTGTCAGCATACACTTCACTTAAAGTGAGTTAAGCAGAAACACATTCAGTTCTCAAAACTAGAGCCAGTTAAAACCATTAGGACTCTCCAAGCCCACCCTACTTTCTATGCTTGCTCTGCATAATGACACAGAGACTTTTATTTATTTATAACAGCTTTAGGCCTTAGCTTACTCTTGTTCCCAGCTAGCTCTAATACCCTATGTTAACCCATTTATATTAAACTAAGTTCTGCTCTAATACCCTATGTTAACCCATTTATATTAAGCTAAGTTCTGCTCTGTGGTTCGTTACCTCTCATTCTCTAGTCCTGCCACCTGCTTCTTCCTCTGTGTCGGCTGGTGACCTCTGCCTCTCAGTTTCTTTTCCCAGAGTCCCTATCTCTGCCGGAAGTCCTCCCTATTCTCTCCCGTCTTGGCTACAGGCCATTCAGTTCTTTATTAAAACCAATCAGAAGGTGTTGGAGAATAATGTTTACAAAATACTAAAGCAGGACATGCTTCATAAAAATTCCAGTACCAAAGTTCAACCTGTATTAAACTCTCTGCTGTACAGAAATCAACATTTGAATAATTGAAGGACAATGTTTGCACAGGGCACAGAAAGATCACCCCAAGAGTCAGTGATGGTGAAAAGTGATCTGACTTAAAAGGGTGCAAGGTACCCAGATATCCCTCTGGAATGTGTGCAGATGTCTTTTACCTGAACTCCAGCTTTATGTCTAGAGAACTTTACGATGCTCAGAGGTGCCAGGGTAGAAGGGAGCCAGAGGCACTGTATTCTCTCACTATCAATGATTCTTGCCTATCTTGTGACAAAGCACAGATTAGCAAAACAGAAAAGCATGCTAATCACCAAGAAACAGTTAAATCTGTGTACTTCAATGCTAGGTTGGCAAGCTGTGGATAGTCGCAGGATAGGCCAAAAAGAGTAAGGCCCAACATAATAAATACATCAGGAAACTTGGCAAAGCCCATTTGTTCTGATTCTTTGTTCCCGAGTCCTTCTGGACAAGCAGTGATTTTTCTTGCTGCTTTCTCTGTGCAGGGAGAGTACCTCTCATGGAGGCGGGCGGATCTTATGATAGCTTCAGGGGAAGGTCGAAAAAAATTTTTCTCCAACTTTAGGATCTGTTCCAGAAGAAGGGAAGCTTCTGGGTGTGTTTTCTCAACTTCCTTTAGCTTGAATGTCCAATATACCAATATACTATAATTTAGGATAAATGTGCCAGCCCTATCCAGACCATATACTACAAGTCCTTCATAGAAAAGGAAAAATATTTTTTCTTAAAATTTAAAATCAATATCTTTCCTAAATCTGGGCAAATATCACCTACTATCAATTGGAAAATGCTACAGGATTTCTGTTTTCTGTGCTATTAGAATAAGCAAGCAAAATATTGATGCTACCAATCAATATTTTTTAATATTTTATAATTGTTTGAGAATTCCATACTATGTGTCTTGAACATATTCACCCCACCTTCATTTCCTTCCCTTACCCCCCACCCATCTCTTCCCACCCGTACTGGCTACTTTTATGTCAATTTAACAGAAGCTACAGTCATCAGAGAAGAGGGAGCCTCATGAGAAAATGCCTCCTTAAGATCAAGCTGTAGACAAGCCTGAAGGGCATCTTAATTAGTAATTACTAACTAAGAAAATCCCTGTAGGAGGTCTCAGCCCATCGTGGGTGGTGCCATCATTCCTGGGATGGTGGTCTTGGATTCTACAAGAAAGTAGGCTGAGCAAGCCAGTAAGAAGTACCCCTCCATGGCTTCATCAGCTGCTGCCTCCAGGTTCCAGCCCTTCTTGAATTCCTGTCCTGACTTTCTTTGATGATGAACTGTATTGTGGAACTGTACACTGAATCAGCCCTTTCCTCTCCAACTTGCTTTCATCATGGTGTTTCATTGTAGCAATAGAAATCCTAACTAAGATACCACACAACTTGGAGATCAATTCTCCTCCTCCTCCTCCTCCTCCTCCTCCTCCTTCCCCCATCATGTCCAGTTTGAGTTGTCCAGCTAGTCTTAGAATTAGGGCCTGCTTTGGCATGTGGTCAGCCTACTAGCCCATATCATTTAAAAGAAATGCTGACTTTCTCCTAGAAGCTATCAGGTACCCACGGGTCCTCAGCTAGTAGAATTACTCATCTACCTTTCTGCCTTTTATACTGAGATTTTTGTCTGGCTGGAGTTTGTACAGGTCATCTGCAAGCTGTCCCAATCGCTGTGGGTTCATATTCATCCTGCCATGTTGT
Source organism: Lophiomys imhausi (assembly GCA_907164525.1). Lineage (NCBI taxonomy): Eukaryota > Metazoa > Chordata > Mammalia > Rodentia > Muridae > Lophiomys > Lophiomys imhausi. Next base: position 943,984 of record CAJQZJ010032984.1, on the reverse strand, counting down.
GTCTGGAAAACACTATTTCCTTGGCATTACCCACCACCTTTAGGTCTTACGACCTTTCCATTTCCTCTTCTGCAAAGATTCTGAACCTTGGGATGAGATAAGAGTAAGGCATGATTTGGGAATGAGCACTCAACTGTTTTGCTGTTTATATGTTGACCTTTTCGGGTCTCAATGTTAATTGCTAATACTGCAAGGGGAAGCTTCTCTGATGAGGGTTGGAAGCTTTGATCTATAGGTACAGTAATTAAGTCATTAAGAGTAATCGTAATACTATGTCCACTTAGCAGAGTAATAGTACTGGATTCTCCCCAAGGACCCATCAAGCTGCATGTTCTTGGCCCCTTTAATAGTGCCGGGATACCATATCAAGGAATGGCTCTTTGATACCATCAGAAAATGGTTGGTTACTCCCATAATGTCTGTGCCAGTACTGCACCAGTAAGCCTATGTTGTCAGGCTAGTCGTTTCTGTAGTTTTCAGGATTCACAGCTGGGTGAAACTGAGGCTTACCTTTCTCTGGCAGCAAGCATGAAACCTTCCAGCACCATGAATGTCATACAGTAGGGATGAAGTTTCTAGGTAAGTAACATCCTGATGTCTCCATGCTCTGTAATCAAAGTATGTAGTGGCCAATACTTTAAAATTGTTTCTACATTTGCAACTCTGGACATAGTTCACTAGCATTATTTATTTAAAATTATTCTTGGATCAATAAAAGTTAAATAAATTAGTTGATTTTACTGGTAAACTGAACTCCACAGACAGTGAAATAAACAGGTTTCTAATGTTTTGCAACATAAAACAAAATGTCTACTAATGTCATATGAAAACACAATCCAATAGAAGTACCTGGAAAACGCCTTTATGGTGCACGAGACTCTCTGCCACAGACAGGTTTGTCAAAAGTGCTTCATTCTGTGTGACAGCCTGGTCTTGGAAGGCAAGTAAAGGGCTGACAGTTCTGTCCCAGAGCTTCCTGCTAACCCACTGCCAGAAGCCAGAAACATGAGCAGAGAGAAACACCTTATGGGGAGTATCTCTTCACCAATACCCCATGAATGAGGTGCCACTTAATTGTATTGCACTGAAGAGAAACTTAGGCACAGAGAAGTGGAACAAGACACATCAAGGAGGTTCTGAATCCAGAATTTGAACAGAGGCAATCTGCTGCGCTGCAACACCGTACCATGTGACAACGACAGAGAGGAAGCCAAATGAGGTCCACAAAGGCTTTGGCATTTCATGCTGCATCCAACTCCAAGCTACATTCCAAAGCAGGTGTAAGATCGTCCCTCCCTCGGGTGGTCAAGATGGTTCAGGAGGAATAAAGCACTTGCTGCATAAGCCTGAATCTGATCCCCTAAAACCCACCTAAAAGTGGAAGGAAAGAACCAACTTCACAATGTTGCCCTCTGACTTTCACATGTGCTCTGCAGCACATACACCCACCCCCATCATGTTAATAATATATATTTAAATGACCCTCCCTCATTTTCAGGCTTGGGCCAGACCCAGCAGCTGCTGCTCTCTCCTCTGGTGGTCTCAATGAACATCAGTGCCAGGGGTCTTTGTTCACAGTGCAGGCTCACCACACAAACAGGATGGCAGTCTTGTCATGCCAAGTACCTCTAGCTGAATGCATGGAGGAAGGGTGTGAACCAGCAGGCCTGATCTCAGGAAAGCTTCCGGCCATAGGCACGGGAGTTCCCTGTGGATTTTTCTAGGTTGCCCTGAAGGGATGGGGAGACTAAGAGCAAGGAACTGTGGAGTGGATCAGAGACACAGGCAGTATGGTACAAAGGGTTAGGAAGGATATAGAAAACTGACAGATACAAGTGGCAATTCATGGAAGAGGAAAACTGTATTATCTGGAGAAGGAAGGACTTTGGGACAGAAAGAACCTCCAAGCAGGACCTGCTTGTGTGGTTCTGCTGTAGCACTTCTGCAGATCAGTGAGACACCACCTATGATGGTCACTGTGTTTGGGTGCCTCTAGCCCGACATCGCTGTCTGAACAGACAAGCTGCGTAATGGTCACACTATGATGATGTTACCCTGGTTCTTGGCAGTCTGTAGATCATAGCCAACCAAACAGGGGAACTTACTCAACACACACCCATTAGTTCTTAATGAGCAGTCAGTGATCCCAGCATCACAGCCGAAGCTTGATGGTACCTTCATGTTCTCAAACTAAAATGCTCCCAATAAATATCAGAAGACTCGGGAGTTAAGGGTTGGACCTGTGTGCCAGGCCAAGGAGGGTAGAGCCTCTGTGATTAAAAAATCTAGTGTACTCCATACAAATACTATTCATCTGTCATAGGTTGGCTAGAGACTCACTGTCCTTTCTCTAGGGTCAAAGAGAATGGCATCTCTGTGTCCCTATGGTAAGGAAAGGAACCATGGAAGCCTCACACTGGCCAAGGAAACAATGACCTTGGGAGGAGGGGAAGCCTTAGAGTTGTGGCCCAATTGGTCCTTTCTGTATTTAATGCCTGCCACTGAGGTGACCAGTTGCCCAGACCAGAGGACTGGAGGTGCTTTTGGGGACCTCTGTTCTATACTTTCCTTTTACCCAATCTTTGTCTTAGGACAGAAGCAGTCGTAATGAGAAATGTCCTGCTGTCCTTCTGAGACACCAGCTGTAGGACGATCAGCTTCTCCACACTGGATGAGGGATTCTCATCAGAAGTCTAGTGAGAATAACACTGAAGCGTAATAAAGTGTGTGGTTGAAGGATTGCTGCTGCTCTTGATGAGATTGTGCTCGACTTGACTTTCCTGCTCTTTAGTACAGTGGATTCAAGGGGTCATAGAATAGGTAGGGGAAGGGACAGTATAAAAACAATCAGACCCAGAGGAAGGCTGCAGAGAACAGGTTGGCCCAGTCAGGGAAACCAGGGGAAATGGAGAAGACAGTTAGAAAGGGAGAATACTGGAGAGAGTTCTAGGCTTTGGCTGTTGTTAAGAACAGCTCCATTGCTGTCTAAGAACTGGATTGGGCAGCAGGCTCCAGCATCAAGAAAATGACCAACAAGACCCCTGAGCTGAGGGTTCCACCCAGGCAGGCTTGAGATGCAGACAGTAATCAGAGCTCAGGATTTCAAAGGGGAAGCCCCTGGGGGTGAGCCCTGCGGAGTCAGCGGTCCACAGGGAGCTGGCCATTTTTATTCATTCTCCCTGTCCTAGGGAAAAAGGACGGACAGAGCACAGAAGAAGCTAGGATTTGACTTGCTGATAGTAAAGGTGTGTGCGCTTAATTTTAGGTCTAGATATGAACTAACTGCAACTAAGGGAACTTCCACTGTCTTGGGGCCATGAGAAGCTGTGGTCCCATCGTGCGTAGGTTCACAGACCTTCTGGAATCTGCTGAGCCAAATAGGCTGTTGAAGTGCCAAAATGTCTCAAGACAGACAGTGCTCCTTTACTTGACTCACTACCCTCCTAGCTATCTCCAGCACCCCAATTCTGACCATGGTGCTGCACTCTCAAGTTCAAGGCCACTTAGTCAGCTGTGCTCCTACCTAGAGATAGTCAGGAGAAAGAAGAAGCTTGCCACAAGCCCTTTATTAACCTGGAGAATGCTCAATATTTCTTCTGGGGCCTTGCTAGCAGTTCTCTCCCTTTCCCCTTTTCTCTCCTCCCCTCCTCTCCTCTCCTCTTCAATCCCCTTCTTCCTCCCACCTCTGAAGCAGGGATGTGGGACAGTTTTTGAAACACAACAGAGCACAGGAGAACCATTCACATCCCAAAGAGTGACAGCCAAGAGAGTGGAGGTTATCCACAACAAACCCAGGGCCGCGGCAATGCGAGGTCTTTCCCTCAATGTAGCAATCTTGAAAAGTTTGTAACTATTCAGTGCAATTCATTTTAAGCCCTAACTGGTCTTTCTTGCCCTGGTGGACAGGTGGGACACGTGTCATCATTGTCCAGTAAGCAGCCACCAAGAACACTTAACTGCTGGAGAATCAGAACCTTGGCACACTTTGTGTGTCCGCTCTTGACTTCATGTAACACTCCCCCTTCCATAACTCAATAAAATGAATCACAGAGATGTCTAGATTTTACTAGAAAGTCTTCAAAAGTGGGTTCAAGGATGAGAAATTTCATTCAGTTACATTAAAAGAGCATTTGCTGTACACCCCAGGCACTGCACTGGGATATGGAGGGATTGTTTTTTCCCAATTGTTTCCCAAGAAGTAACAGTTGAGAGTCCAAACCACTACCCCACAAAGACATCAAATGCCTGCTTCCAGGGAGCTGTAGCGTTGGGTAGCTCAGTGGGTTCTCTGGGCACTGAAAGGTTCACAGGTGGGAAGCTACTTAGCTGGGATTTTGTGTTTCTTCTATAGGTGAGGTCAAAGGCACCAACCAATCTGAGTCTCACAACTCTATCAAGTGAGCTGGAAAGAAAAGTTGCCCTGTCTCTGTTCCCAGAGCTTGTTGGGGTCAGTGGCTGGCACACAGGAGTGCTGACCTTTAGATAAGCTTGGGCTTGAAGGTCAGTGGTTTCCTCTACCGTTGGGAATCCTCAGTCAACCCCACAGAATCTTAAAGGGCTGCTCAAGACCCAAGGCTCAGATGGAAGCTAGTGTTCTTTATGATACAACACACAAATGCTAGGAAACCCAAACCTCAGTTCTCCTTGCCAGAAAAATCTCTTTTTTGGCTGGTAAAGCAAGGAATGAAACTCTCACAGAGTCTATAGGTCACAAACTCTTCACAGAGAGGGATTCTCCAATTAGAGCCCCAAGATTCCTAAGACACTGCTGGGAACAGTGTCTTTTGACATCCTTTTCCTGGCTAGTCTTCACACTCATTACTTTTTCTTTCTCAAAGGATGTTATTTGAAGAAAGGGTTCCTATACTAAGTGAAAGAAAGGGTGAGGAAGGAAAAGAGGAGAAAGGAGAGAAAAGAGGAAGAAGGGCCGAATCACACACTTAGTAGGGAGACCATTGCCCATGAAAATCACAAGATTTACCAGGCTCACACACCCTCTTGGAGAGAGCACTGTGTAGCAGGTGAACTTCCTGCAGGGGACTTCCCACTGCACGCCTTAGCTAGCTTAGGTTTAATCAAAGATGCCAAGGCATCTGATTTCTCTTGTATGATTGATTAATTGTAAGCAGTATTTAATGCTGATTCTCATTTACCTTTTATTTAGCAATTTTAAAAATGAATTGGGCTCTACTGCTTTTGCTCTATTACTAGGGAGAACAAGATGATCTTTTTGTGGGGAAGCTTAGGTGTTTGTCCCATCTTGCTGCTGGGGCAGCATGGGAGAGGCCCTTAGAGCTCACACATCAGATGAATAGCCTTTGTGGGTGGGAAGAAGAGCCTAACACTTGGGTTAAACCAACGTATTCAGCGGTAACCTCTCTTTAAAATATTGTTTCCTTTTCAGTTCTCCTTTAGTAGTCACTGTTTCCATTAATGACCAGCTTCACTTTCCTGTCAGCATAAAAACTACCGTCCTAGGCAAAATGTGTATGATATCCCAAAAAATACACACTGGCAGGAGGTTATGCGGCTTTAAATTGACCCACCCCTTCCCCTACTTCCTCCTTACTCTCTTGTGCTTACACTCTGGTGCCTGGCAACACAAGGCAAGCAAGAGGTGATAGCCCAGGGGAATCCCCAGCCAAAGGGCAGATCTGACAAGGACCATTATCAGATGAGACTGAGGTGTGAGCTGACTCAGACACTGTGATCAAAAAGCATTATTCATCTAGATCCAGCCTTTCCTCTACCAGACAGCACACTCTTGAAATGCTGTGTCTACGGAAGTACTGAAAACCAAGTCCTCTGTTAAATGAGATATAGTCTGTTTTTCAAATGTTTTCCATAAAGCAAACTCTTAGAATCCAAGATTTTATTTATTCTCTTGCTCATTCATTTATTTGATGAGCATGTACAAATCTTTCCAGGGCTTTGAGCAGAGTACTGGCTCAGGCATTGGAAACATGGGGGAAATAAGATGATTCCCGGCATAACCATTCAGCTACTCTAAAAACAAACAAAGAAGTTGTTAGGTCTTAAAAAAAAAATCCCAGGAGAAAAGGCTAACTGAAGTGCCATTAGCATATCAAAGTGGGCACCAGGCTGCTAGACTCTCTGTGAGCACAAGTTACAGCGTCTTGACTCCTCTCAGCACCTCACCTACTCTCCTAAACCTCTCCATCCCTGAGCTTTGCTTCCCTTCCTCCAGCTATTCTTTTCCTATAAAACCCTGCCATTTTGGCTAGGTGAACTCTTGGTCCTCCTATTGCCTCCTGATCCCCTCTCTTGCCCTCTCTCCTCTTCTCTCCTCATCCTCTCTTGTTCCCTTCCACCCATCCTCCCATGGCTTCAGTCTGGACTCTTCCAGATGGCTCTGCCTATACTCTCCCTCGTATCTGCAATAAAAACCTTCTCCTCAACAATACCTAGGAGCAGTAAAGTCTTCATTTACATATACATTCATTACATGTAATGTAATATATATACATATATATATGTATATATATATACTTTTTTCTTTTTTTTGCGAGAACAGGTCTTTAGAAATAATTGTTTGCTTCAGACTAGTGGCTGAGCAGAGGAAGTCTGGGGTTTCTTTTCCCCTTGCTGTCCTTGTCAACTTGTTCTTCCATAGCAGGCTCTCCCACCTCTTCCCTCCCAGGTTTTAGCTTTAGTTCTTCTTTGATCCAGTTTCTGTGGTTGCACATTTGAAGTACGGTGGGATCCAAACACACCTGGGAAGTTACTCTTTGAAGAAATAACAGGAGATAAGGACATCTCGCTCATATAAAAAGATCATTAGAGATGTCTCATTAGCAAATATGCCTCTGCCTGTTTATAGTCAGGGATCTGAGGGTTAAGAGAGAGCAATTAGTAGGAAGGTGGAAATATTCAGTTGCTGCTCCGGTCTATGTCTGCAAAGCTTGATGAAATACTGTCCCTCAAAGAGACCAACCGCTCACTGTGCAGGCTGATCATACCAGACAGACCCCTTTCACTCCAGGATACAAATAGAGACACAAATTTGTTGTTACAGTGATTGAATTATGTTCCAGGTGGCTGTAATTTCCTCACCTATGAAGCTTTGACCAGGTGTACCCTCTGAGAGCTCCCAGAGCATCAGATTTATTTGCTTCACATGAGACTCAGGGACTCATAGTGAGGAGCGTAACTGTGACCAGAGAACTCAGTGTATGTTACATACCAGTATAGTGGTGAGACTATGAGTCTGCTACTACCAGAAGGGTCTTGAAAAGGCCTGTCCAAGTTCTCAGGTTAAGGATGAGGTCATCATTCAAGACATTCAATTACTTTGAGCAGTTGGCATCTATGGCAGAATTAGTGGCCCCTTTCGTTATTTTTCCCAGTGGCCCCTTTTGGAATTTGCACCTCTTAATCCTTAAACTTCAGGTACAATCACCAGAGGGAATCAGAGCTGATTAAAATGTGATCATCAGAAGTTTAGATCATCTGGGGTGAATTTCTGGGTCACTTCACCAACCAAGTAATCCAAACGAGTAAAACTGCCTTCTAAGGAGATGGACATCACCGTCCTGGAGCAGCATCAGGAACCATTACAACCAACCCATATGTTATAAAGATTTTTGGTGCAGTGAGAGCTAAAAGGCAAGCCAGATACTGTGGGGTGAGCCACTACCACCTGAAAAGATCTAGGAGAGCTAGAACAAATTTAATATAGAGCATGATGTCTCTGCTCAACGTGAAGGGCAGACTAGCCACAGCTGACAGTGCCTTACCCATTCATTTGCAGGTACTCAGTGGCAGAACTGGGGGTGTCTTTTTATACCTTTTTGAGGATGGGGGACATTTTAGAGCGCAAGCCTGCAACTGGGGTCTCTGATTCTTAGGAAGGAGGCAAGGAAGCCAGTGGGGCACAGTATAAATGGCCATCGATACTCTTTCTTTCATGTAAAGTCATTTCACCAGTGAGAGATCCTGGCCCTGAGGAAGCCGATTAGCTAGGGACTCTGGTTGCCTGTTGGTGTGTGTGAAATGAGGAGAGCTGATGCAAAGCACTGTGGCCTGAGCAGCTGCTCAGGCTGAACTCCAGCATTGCGTTCTGACACAGGCCACCAGGGCTGGGAACACATGGTTCTAGGCCTCAAGAAAGCGTCAATGTGGGATCATCAGAGAAGGAACTTGGAGAATATACACCAGGAATCACCACCTTGTTGGGTGCTCAAAATAGGCATCTTTGGGATGTGGAAGATGATGAGCAGGATGCAGTCAGTCACAGGGAGAAGGAGCACTGATAGACACAGAGGCAAGACGGTAGTCACAGAGCAAATGAGAAAGGGGAGATGCATGGAGTAGAGAAGGGAGGCAGGCAGACATTGGGCCAAGACATATTAGGGGAAACCTTGCTTCAGATTTTCAGTTATTACTGACACATTTTCAGCAAGAGATGCCATCACTCAACTGCTATACCAAGAGCTCACTCTGGCTCTGTGCAGAAGATTGTGGGAGGAGAAGATGGGAGACAAGGAAGCTAGGACTCCACTTGACACTTGGAGGTATATACTAAGTAGGCAAGGGACATCATTTGCTTGGTGATCTAGTAACTAATGTCCATTGTAGAAGGAATGAAATGTTCCAAAGGGTAGGTAAAAAGTGAGAACAGCCCTGATAGACACAAACCTTGACTGAAAAGCTAAACAGAGGATGCTTTGAAATGGTATTATTTATCTAGACCCAGCTTCCCCTTTATTAGATACCAGATCCCTTGAAACTTGATGTCTAAATGAAATTCTGTAGACCAGACTGTATGTTATATGAGAATGTTTCTACCAAAACACCAAGATGGCACATCCAGAGGAAGATGCAGAGGATGGTACCCTGGGAAGTTTGAAAGAAGGCAGGTTTGACCAGAAGTATTACGTGATATCATCAGAGAACAATGGCAATGTTAAATGATGTCAGAAAACAACGGCTGTGTTAAATAACATCAGAGGACAAAAAAAGCAGTTAAGTGACGTCAGCGGGCAATGCCAGTGTCAAATGACATCATAAAGGACAAAGCACTGTTAAACAATATCAGAGGGCAATGGCAGTGTTAAATACCACGAGAAGACAACGGCAGCTGTCACTGACAACAGAGCAGCAACAGTGTTGAATGACATCATCAGAGGGCAAGGGCAGTGCTAAATGACATCATCAGAGGGCAAGGGCAGTGCTAAATGACATCATCAGAGGATAGCAGCAGTGTTGTGAGCAGGCAAGCAAGAGAGGACACCCTCTTTGTACTTGACAAATTAAAATAACACAATGATTTAGAAAAACCTGTTAATTGGGAAGTTATTGGGGATTTACTCATGGGAAGCAACGCAAGTGGGACAAAAACATCCATGAATATAACCATGATGATATTGCTTATAGTGCATGCTAAAGTTAGATGGTAAAAAAAATCTGACAGTCTGTAATCCCTCTGATAGGAAATTCACTAAACCACAAGATGACATTTCATAAATATATTGAAATCATTAAAAATTAACTACTCTGAAGTAACATCTAGAAGTATGTAAAGTAAAATCAAGTAAAAAAAAAAAAAGACAAAATGCAAGGTTCCACATAAAATCTAAATATTCAAATGAAAAAGATTAAGGAATATGAAAGTGTGAATACTTTTATGTTTTAAAAAGCACATTGCAGATAATGAAAGAAAATATCATGAATTGAGGGGAGGCCTTGGAGGAGTTGAAGAGGGAGGGGCAGGAGTGATGTAGATGCTTATATACAAATTCCTCAAAAATACAGGTGGGGTTCTGACTGCTTACAGTCCTCCTAATATCCATTGTTTTTAGTTATTGATAATAGCTTACAGTCAGTGAAAAACCAACAAAAATAAAACAAAACAAACAAACGAACAAAAACCACTGCATAATACCTTTACAGTTAGTCAGAAAACCTAATGGAATACCAAATAATTTATATAAACCAGGGTGAGAAAAGTGAAAGGTAAAATTTGTACCTGCAACAGGGCTTTGTAGAAATATTTATTATGCATTGAACCGAAGAAGATCTCACAACCTAATACATATTCAATGGTAATCCAGAAAGATCAGTGGCTGAACAGATCTTAGCGTGAGACTCTTCCACACCGACGCTTTAAAAATAACAGGAATTTAAGGTTAGTGCAGCACAATGCCTGCTAGAAACTCAGGCTTCCCAGAGTCATCGATTCTAACATCATCCTCCCACTTAAATGGAAAAGAGAAAGAGAATATTTTGAGGCATCACTATGTGCCAGGAATGATGCCAGCCTCTCCCTGCAGTGGCTCAGGCGGTGTAGGAAACGTGCAGGTTGGTGCTCTCCAATCAATGGGCATCATGACTGTGCATGGCCATTCTAGTTTCCAGCGCCTCTTCTCATTGGAGAATTAGGAGAATTCCACTACCATGTACATAACTGGAAGAAGCCTTCCCCCACCTAGGAGTCCATGACGTTTTACTCGATAGCCTAGCTATATTTGCAAGCCAAGGCCACACCACCTCCTTTTATCACTAAGTTACACTTTCCTCTTGTCTTAGATCTGCCATAATGAGTGTGAAATTCATTCACACATGAGCCTGTGGCTAAGTCTCTGGCATGTGGTGTTCACTGCCCTCACTAATCCCCCTTTCATCCCACCCACACACTGCAGTTGTTGTAGACTGCTGGGGTATTCCCTCCTAGCTGACTGGTAAGGAGAATTCCATTCCTTTCTTTCATAATCACATCTGGGTCTATTTGCTCTTCTGATAACTCTACTAGGATGTTTATAAGCTGATGTGCTTTTAATTCTTTCTCTTGTCCCAGAGATACAGAGAGTCGGTTTTGCTAATGGGACTTTGTAACCTCCATCCTTTATTTTTATTGCTAATGGACTCTCCAGTAATATAAAAATGATGGATGAGTACAGTCAGATAGAAGCAGAAAAATCAATACTTGTCCCGACTCCATATTAGTTAAAAGCAGGTGAAAAGCTGAGGCTGGCAGACAATAGGATTTCCTCTGTTTCCCAAGTACTGGAAAATGGGGACAATGATCTAAGATGGGCTGTGAAACTCTCCACAAATGGCTTTTTCCCCCCCCTGGATGATGTTGAGTGGGCACTTGAGAAGTTCTTGGAATGCTGAAGAACTGTCTCCAGTAGAGGGCAGTGGTACATGCACACAGTCTGAGCGTTGCCTCTCTGGAACTGCTCACCTTCCAGCCGATGGAGGTGTAGTGACTCTAGGCCATCCATCATATTGGAAAGCCGACCTTTAGTGAGAAGACATGCTTGCCAATAGCAAGCGTCAACACTGCAGGCTCACATTTGATGAGCAGGTAGACACAGCAGACATGCCTGTATCTCTCACTTACCCTGCACAATGATACTGTTGTCATTGTCTCTGTTTATGGAAAAGGACATGAAGTGAGCTAGCTCAAATACATCCAGTTAAGAGTTCGTGGAGCAGTAAGCTTGGTTCTGCTCTACAACACCAGGGTTTAGTTCCCATGGTGATTATCAATGGCAGGCCATATTGTCTGTTCTGTCCTACCATTCATTACCTCCCTCTGTGACATTTTTAGACCATGGGGACTCTCACATCCATCCACAACTAATGGAGAGCTTTGCGTAGGATAGTGCTTGTGAAATAATTAAGTTTGAGTCATCATCTAGAAGTGCTTTGGCGGCTACTATCAAGTACGTTTGGCATGCTTTCTAATTTGTCTTCATTTATAATCAAAGACAGTAAGTAGCAATGATAGGAACCTACATAGACAATTGGGAAAGAAACAACACAAACACAAACCTAAAATGGATACATATTGCCAAGGGCAAAGCTCAAATGGTTCCTATGCCAGCCTCTTTAGCTGTTACCTGTAATTTCCCTGAGACCTTACACTAAAGTCCAAATTAGTTACAACTTCTAAACATTTTCTACAATGTTCTCTGCCAGTTGTCAACCCCAAGGCAGCATGACTTTGAAGGAGTTGCTGCATGAAGATTCCCTTTCAAGCTTTTAGCAAGAGCGCCCCCCCCACCACCACCACTACCTGTCTTCTCTGCTAGCTCACTCTACCACACCAAACTTTCCAACCTTGTCCTTTTTCCTGTGAGAGACAAGGGCACTGATTCCGGCCCATCCACGTTTTGTTACCTTTTGTTTGTTGGTTAGTTGGTTTGGTGTTTGTTTGTTGTTGTTGTCTTTGTTTTGTTGTTTTTGTTTTGAGACAGGGTTTCTCTGTGTAGCCCTGGCTATCCCGGAACTCTCTCTATACACCAGGCTGGCCTCGACCTCACAGAGATCCACCTGCTTCAGCCTCCTGAGGGCTGGGATTAAAGACATGTGCCACTAGCACCTGGCAACTTTATTATTTTCTTTCCATATGTCCATATGGTGTATATTTGACCATCTTGGCAATAGCCAGAACTTTTACATTAATTATCTAGTACAGAGCAATACACTTAAAAATATAGACGGCAATGGAGAGCGCTGTGGATAGAATTGGGACATATTTTTGTACTTTAAGAAGTTACAACTGGAGCTATGGCTCTACTGTGAAAGCCTAGGGTCACAACCAAAAAGACAAGGAACTAAAGAGCAGTTGTGTTGTCATGATTGTAGGAGTAGCAAAGGGTTTAGGGGCTGAGAACTGAATGATTGTTTCTCAAAACATCACAGGATCCTAAGAGTTCCCTAAGAAAAAATTTAACTCTGAGTCTTCATATCTCATGAAAAATTAAAACATGCATATTCTAAATATGGACATATATGAAAGAATGCAGTGTGCAGTAGTTAAGAACTTGGCTCTGAAACAGAACTGCTTAAGTTGACGTCCTGTAGAGTTTGTCTAGCTACAGATCTTGTAAAGACTTCTTGTCTGGAAAATGGGACCACACAGGGTATTAATGGGGAGTCTGTAAATTAACACATGAATGTGGAACAGCTTCTTTTGTCTAATCAGCACTTTATAACCACAAGCCATTCTTATTACTAGCAAGGAATAGCCTATAATTGAAATGTGTATTGTAGTCACACCATTATCAAATACTACCTCAACTTCAAAGACAACAAAGAAAGAAGAGCTTGGCTACATAACAATGTGCTCAGACTGAGTGACATGCAAACATCATTGAAATGTGCCCTGCAATGATGACCTTTTAGAAGTTTGAGTGGGAAAAATGAGTGAGGGAATTGAGTCACTCCCCACAGTTCACAATGACAAAGGCATACTAAACAAAATGATGTGTGTCGTAATAGCCAATTCCACAATCACGCTGCAAGAGACAATTTATTGGCAAAATCCTATTTATTCATATTTGCATGATATTAATGTTTTAAATGTTCTCATTTTAATTTAGTTTGTGAAACTTCTTTTAGAACTTTAGAAACTTTAAGCAAGAAGCATTTCTGGCATTTTTGTTTTGGGAATTTAAGTGTCATTATTTCAGGTGAACACTGCACTCCTCAGGGCCATGGTCTTTGAAGGCACCACTCAGTTTCTCAAGTTTGGAAACGCTCCTAAATTCTGTCAGCAGGCCAAGTTGCTTTCAGAAGAGTTAGGTTCACAGCTTTCTCTGCTCCAGACGTCTCCCAGGCTTGTGAATTCTGAATCACAGAGACCAGTTAGCTACTATCCTATGGCCACTCTATTACTGTCACTTCCAAGTCATCTAACTTTTAACATTTAAATATATTCTTGTTGCCTGGTTTGTCTTAGACACTGTGTATTCATTCTACTATGCAAATGCATGAAAAAAAAATAGAAGAGATTCTCACCGCAGGACATAGTCCTAAAGAAATAGAGGAAACTTAGGTGCCCAATGACCCTGTGCTTTTCATGAGAATTTTGTGAGAAGGGTCCCAGAAAACAAAACAAAACAAACAAATAAAACCTTTCTTCCAACTTGAAGTGCTATGAATACTCAATCACCTTGACAGGATCCAAGATCAAGGCTACCCTGGATCTCATGATGCACACAGTTTAGACTCATGCTTAGAATGTGCTCAACAATATGAATGAGTGGGGTGTGCTCCATTTTGTCATAGATTCTGGTGCCTCTGTCTCTCCTACCATGCAAGCATGCCAACTGCTCTGTAGTCTGCAGAGGAAGAATTGTATTTACAGAGGCCTTAAAGTTTTAATTAACCGATCTAAAATGTTGAATGAGTCCCTGAATCCCCAGAGATCAAGCCCCAGTTGAGTTAAGAAGAGAGAAGCTAAGTGCACTGACTGAGACAAATTCCTGGGAGGAATGCCTAATTAGTGGTTCCTTCTTTACCCACCCAGGCAGCAAAGGACTATTGATGTCACCATAAAATTTAAGAGTTTGCATGTAATAGAGAAGATGGTAGATGGAGAATCAGTCATTTTCAACATGATAAATGCAAGCCAGAGGTTAAATCCATATTTAGTTAACATGGGAGGTAAGTGGGTGGAGGTTGAACAACTAAATCAGTTTCCCTGAAGACCACAGCTGTGCCAGATGTTAACTCTTCAGTTGCTACATGGTGAGAGAGGCACAGGTGGTACCAGAAGAGGTTGACAGAGTGACATCATTGAAGAGGCTTAGTGCACAGCTATGTGTCGACCAGTCACTGGGACCATATTACAGTAATTTGCAGTGGCTGTGACCCTCCTAGTGTGTGTCTATGTGTCTGTCTGCTCATCAGCCCCTCTTCACCAGTCTTCATGCCCAAGGTGTAGAAGAGCAACTGATTTTGGTTTCTGTCCAGTGGAAGGATGTGCACTTCTTACAACACTAGCAAGTGTGAAATGATCAAATGCGCAGAAGACCTCCTCAACACAAGATGCACAGAGGATAGTTTTATCCTGGAAAGACCCTAGACTTTAGTTGAAGTAGACAGATTGTGGGGTTCTAAATTCCCCCCTGAAATGTGGTATCTGGCCAGAGATGGTGGTACATGCCTATAATTCCAGTACCTGAGGCCCGAGGCAGGAAGACTGGCACAATCTTGACCACCTAATGATATATAGTAAGACCTTGTCTCAAAAAAAAAATGAGAAATAAAAGGAAAAAAATAACAACATCCCAAACATTTGAAAATACACACAAATATACAGAAGTATAGCGTTAGCCTGTTGGTAAGGACTTTTTCTCACATCTGCATCACATGGCAAAACATTTGCTTTGTGGATATTCAGGTAACATCTGTGGATGGAAACTCAGGTCTCATAATCACGGGACAAGCACGTTCTTCACTGAGTTGTTGTGCCATCCCTCATCTGAGGATTTTTAAAATGTGTGCTAGCTAGCTAACATCATCTAGTTGCAAAAATAAATGCTCATTGATCAATGGAAGCTGAAAAGCTGTTTTTCTGGGGTAATTTTACTTTGCAGAAGACCTAGAAAAATGTTCTTTTCCTCTTCTGTCAGGAACAGCTCTTCCAGGTGGGCAGAAGGCAGAAACAAAGGTAGGTTTCTGAGGGGAAGAGGTAGGCTTTCATGAATGAACTGTGGGTGTTCAAGAGATAAGTACTTGGGATCTGAATAATTGAAGAAAATGGCTTTTCTAAATCAACCTTTCAAGGAACTAAATCAATTGGTAGGATGCCTTTCACAAGGCTCCTTACCTCCCACTCAAGTTTCCACGCTCTTGTGTGGACTCCTGGGGCATACAGTGTCCACACACATTCATGTCCAAGTCAGTAACAAATTGAGGCTAAGGATGCAGCCCAGTGGTGGAGTGCTTGCCTAGTACATAGAAGACTCTATGTTCAAACTTTAGCTTGTGGGGGGTGCCAGGAGCCACTGGGGAAAGAATCAAAAGGAAATTCTCATGAAACAGTAAAAATAGTTAGTATTATTTCAAATTATTAAAACCGTAAATATTTTCCTGTCCAGGCAAAGTCTCACAATTTTCAAATTTAAGCCCCTTCTAGTCATATTATTTGAAGAAATCACTCAACATGATATTTAATGAAGTTCTGTCTAGGAAATAGCCAAGATGCCAATTTCGAGTAAGGAATGGACTGGGTTCTCCTCAGCTATATAGGGTCTATGGGGAACTTGTACTCAGAATATAACCTCCTCTGCTCTGCCAGTGAATAAGGATGAAAGAAGGGCTTAGGTATGGAACCCCAGAATTTGCAGCATGTCAGCACTGCCATAGCTAATCCCAACCTAGTCCTACGACGTGTGGGGGTGGTAGCAAAACTCCAAGCCAGTCCCTAAGATCAGCTCTGAAGACTGTGTGCTCCAGATATTTCTGGCCACACTAAATGTTAGAGTCTGTGCTCATCACACACAATCAGAAAGTCTTATGATGGAAAACAGGGCAGAATTATGACTTTCTTGTGTTCTTATCTTTTGCCAAACACTGAACTGATTAGCTGACCGTCCTGCAAGTGGGGGGTGGAAGTGGCGACTGTTGCTTCCCCCAACCCTTCCGTCTGTGCAGCCTGGTGTTCAAGTGATGGCACCCTTGATAGCCAACCATGCCCTAGTGGAGGACCTGAGTACTTTGGTGTCCCTTGCTGACTGACTGTCATTAAAAGTGCCCTGTGGGTTTTTCCTGGGATGGCAGTTTTGAAGAGTGAGAAATGGGTATTGAAAAAACTCCTTCTCTAATACAGGGCAGTGCCTCATTTAATCTTCTCCAGGATTTACAAGACTACCTCCCAGATAAACTGGGGCTCATGCGAACAGGTCAATTAGGAACAGAGTGGGCTGGAGAAAAAGAGAGAAAGCTTGCCTTTTGACATTTCAACCATGGCCTCCAGGAAGTCTGCATGAAAATCAAGGAGCAATTACACTAGATATGAAGTCCTGAGATTGATCATCAATACAAATGATACCTAGAGGCCAGTCCCATTACCAAATCTCTCCCATCTTTTACCCAGCAGAACTATCATGAAGGGGATACCATGGCTGCCATGTTCTATCTGACATGGCCACCACCAGTCCTGTTCCTACATCTGGAGACAGCTCTGCCTTTTTCTTTTTGACAGGCCTTTTTGGGAGATAGCTTCTGCATAGCCCATGACTGACCTTGAACTTACAGAGATCCAACTGCCTCACCCTCCAAAACGCTAATATTAAAGGCATGTACCACAATACCTTCCTCTTTCTGTCCCCTTCTAAATCTCAGCATTAAGATATCATAAAGTATGTCTCACCCTTGAGGCCCAATTTTCAGTCAATTTACTTCTTGGCATCCATCTTTTATGGAGGCCTCTCTGTAAAGCCAGTGCCATCATCACACTAGCGTTCATGGCAGAAGTGGACATGGACTTCTTAATGGTTTGAATGAGATGTAACTTGAAGAAATAAATAAATGTTGAAAAAAAAAACCCTACTATCCCTTTCTTTACCCTGCCTTCTTTTAGAAACTCAAACCAACAATATCCCTGCTAACCAGAAAGCTAGTATTTTCTTAGTGTGGTTGTAAAATCAGCCACTCTGATACACTGGGGAAAAGAACAAACTGTGCCTTGCTCTATGTTGCCCCAGACATTGCTATGTTACTAGGACACAGCTGCCTGCTCTTTCTTTGTAAGCAGTCATCATGGAGAGTTTGGCATCTCTCATCTATCACTGCCTTCTGTGTATAGAATAATCATATTTGTGAGGGGCGTATGCTCTTGTCCAATCTCATTTCACAGTACATTGGTTAAGGTGGATTTTCAATATGTCATCCAGGTTGATGTCAGGGAGTGAGTCTGAGCCACTAATGATGGTGTTTCCACAGGATGGGCAGTGTTCCCTTGGTGAGTTCCACCCAGTCTTATAAACACACACTTTCCCACTCAAACCTCTCTGGAGCTACAGCTGTCAATCACTCCTGGCCCAGCAGTGGTTTTACAAAATACACAAAGAGCAATTGTGAAGAGACCACCAGGACTTTCCTATGTAATCTTCTTCTAAAACTTGAACCCAGCTCCTCACTTCACTTGTCCCTCCTACCTAATGTAAACCTGGTTGGTACAAGAGACTGTAACTGTGTAATGGAAAAAAGAAGCAGGAGTGGAGGTAGGTGGGGACATTCAGACTCACACAGCCTTGACCTTGAGGACAGCCACAGACCATTTTCTATGGTGGAAGCAAGGAGATTGCTTGACTGGCCTTAACATCCTGCATGCCATAAATCAGCCTCATGGGTACTTGGCTGGCAAGCAGTGAATTCCACTGTTTCAACAGCAACATCTGGGGAAGGGTGGGAGATCAATTCTAATTTTAGCTTCAAGAAATTATACCTATCCCCATCCTTACAACAAGCTCAATAATGAATTTGTAGCAATGTGGGGCTTTTTTTTGTCACTAGCATTTTATTGAAAATTACTTTCGTTCTAGGTTTAATTTTCAAATGATTCCCAACTTTCAACTGCCTTCTTCCTGTAAAATTAGAAGAATGTTTTCAAATGATAATTTTTCTTCAAAAGAGCTTTTCTTAAACACCTTTTTTTTTGAAAATTGCATACTAATGTTTCTAAGATGAAAATATTCACATACCACAGTAACCCTTGATAACACCTTCACAACCAGAACACGTGTTCCCCTGAAATAACCATACTTACCAAACATTGGGCCCCTGGGATAACAAAAGATATGCATCAAATTCACCAGAGATTCTTACCTATTTCTAGAGAAATATAGTTGAGAAAGTAGCATACAAAGAAAGAAGACAGGAAGGAAGAAGATGGCACAAGGAGAGGGATAGAAGAAAGAAGAATCCTGCTCGCAGCCAAAGGACAGTGCTGCAGCTGAGGAAAGCCTTCTTAGAGGGTCCCAAGCACTGCTCACCAAGATTCGAGCTCGGCCCAAGTACCAGGGAGTTCTCACAGATGCAGCTAAGATGAGTGACAGTGAGCAGGCATCAATCTCAAAGCGCGGTTGTGAGTTACTTCATTCTTATCATCATCATCATCATCATCATCATCATCATCATCATCACCACAACTTTGCTAGACTGCATACAGTTTCAGATGGATCCATTAAGATGCAGGAAGGCCCAGATACCTGCCCAAGGTTGTGCAGCCAGTAAATGGCAGATCTGAGATTATAACCCAGCAGGTATGCTATAAAACTCAGTACCAGGCTCTAATCCAGCCACATTAAGAGCTCAGCCACTGGTGTTACCCTCTTAGACTGTTGCCCTCCATTCTGAATAAAGGGTCTATGTTTATTCTGAAGATATGCACCACTCACTGGGCCTTCATTCTGCCACTGTGGACCTGAACCACATGCCTTTGGCTTTTTAATTGCAGCAACTTTTTATTTCTACAAAGTGAATATGACCTTTTGAAGCTACCGAAAATCATAGTCTTGTATAACAAGCAGGGTGAACTTTAAAAAGTGTTTGAAGAAAATTGGTAGATGGTGGTGAAGAAAGAGAATTGGCTTCCATGTGTGGTCCAGGGAGTAGCTTTGTTAGAATGAAATAAAAGAGTTTTGGTTGTATGAGCAGCTGAAGATTAGAACCTGGGAAGTCTGTTTTGGAGGAGGAGATGGTGAAGTGTGAGTATAGAGCACAACTTGGAAAAATATAGAATGGAATGATCCTATCCAATCACTTTTGGAGTCCACTACTTCCCCAGGCTTTCCCATAGGACATCTAAAGCATTCCTGACTTGCCTGATAAACAAAAAGAAATAGGGAAAATGACATTGGTGACGTTGAGATAGAAATCATGCCTATGTAAAACACCATGACAAGAAGAAATTATAGAAGAAGTAGTTTATTGTTGCGAAGGGTTCCAGCATGAAAGTCTACAATGGTGAGGGAGGCATGGCAGCAGGCACTTGGAGCAGGAAGGTCAGAGATCACATCTTCAGCTGCAAACATGAAGCAGGCAGATCAAAATGTACGTAGGGCGAGAGTATAAACTTCGATGCCAGTGACATGTTTCCTCCAGCAAGGTTTCACCTCTTAAAGGTTTCAATAACCTTCATCCCCCCCCCCCCAAAAAAAAACAGTGCCACCAAGCAGGAAGCAAGTGTTCAAATACCTGAGCCTACGGGGAGACATCCTCATTCAAACTACCACAAGTATCTAATGAGAGATATGCCAGAAAAAGAATAAAACCACATCAGGGTTTTACGGTACCAATTACAATGTGTTAAGGGTTCCCTTCCTGTACCTGGGGTTGATATTCTTAGCTCCAGGATCTATCAGTCGGTGCAGGTTAGTTAGGATGGGGAAGGAGAACTGACTCACACACTACACAGCAGGGAATGAGGAGTAACCCACAGCAGACATGTATTTTTGCCATGGGAAATTGTCCTTCCCCTAACTACATGACTTGCATGTACTTTCCCAGTGTGTTGAGAGGCTGAGTTCCTGCTGGATTTTGAGAGGTCCCTTGGCCATCTGTCAGCATGTGGTCAGCGTGGAAGGTGGGCATCACAAGGATTAGACTGATGGTCCTGCCTTCGGTTGTTTGTGTTATCTTTTCTCTTGCTTTATCTTCTATGTTTGGCCTGGACCTCACCTGTTGCACAGTTTCTCGGCCAATGATCTAGCTCCCTTACCTGTTATCTTGACTTCATCTACCAAGAACTAGGTTCAAACCAAAGCGAAGTGCTTACACACTCCTTCCTTGTCACTAACAGTAACAACCACAGCTAAGATTTCTTGAGTCCCTACCACAGGTGTTAATCATGGGCGTCTGCTAGGTTTCAGCTCGGTTAACCCTCATGGCCACCCTGGGAATGGCTTCCAATATTGTCCACATTTCACAGAAGAGGAAACTGGCCCAAGAACTCTTTCTCAGCACGACACGGTTAGTGACTGGCAGGACAAAAATACAAACACAGTTTGATGCCCCCTCTCTCAACTGCAGATTATTTTTTTAGTCTTCCTACCTGGGTGTGTTGACTATAAAAAGCGGGCTGGGAGGAAACAGGTGTTTTCTCTCTTGCCGAGACTATACCTAACTGCCCTCTGCATTTTAACCAGGCACAGCAGATCTATAAACTCCAGGTGAATTCGTGCCCTCTCTTCTACATGACCAAAAATGTGAAAAGGGTTAGCTGAAGCAGACGCAATACTGAAATCCAGTTATGTCCCGGATGGGATGTAAAGTTCCTTCCTGTGGTGGCAGAACCTGAGAACATGTGGGACTCATTCCGTCCTGCGCTTTTGTAGGCATTATGTGATACACAGCCTCTCCATCTCCACCCTCCGGGGTCGCCAGCTGGGGCCAGCTACATCCACACAGGAGAATATGGAACATGAGGGTTGTGTACAGAAAAATATGCTGTATTTAAGAAACGAAACAGCAGAAATATAAGACATCTGGAATTATCAGGGACTCTGAGAAACCTTAGGCACCGTATATGGCTGTTCAGCTTTCATTCATTCGTTTGTTTTGTTTTACTCTTTGAAATGATAATGCGCATGGTGTCTCAGCCCACTTCATGAGGAAGACTTAAGACTAAACAGACAGTGTATAGGAAAAGTGGAAATGAAGTGGCAGGGTACCAAGTCTCCCAAACCTCCCAACTTTTTCCCTTCGCTTAATCCCAGCAGCGACCTCTCATACTATCTAGTCCGATTACTCTTTAGAAGACAGAAAAGTAATGCTAAGAGAGATCATTTGGCTTCTGTGGGGTTTTTTTCCTGACCCCTGTTCTCACACCCTCTCTTTCCCTAAGCTCTTCAAGTAGTTTCCTACCACAGCAGCTGCTGTGGAGGGGAGAGGGCACTGTTTCAGACACTCAGCAGCTTTCACCTGGGTTCTGTTCTCTGTGTGGGGGAGTACAGATGCTTAGATGCCAGCCAGAACTTAGAAGAGCTAGACCCTCAAACATTAAGTACCAGGGCACACCCCAGCGAGTAAATACAGTCATCCACACAGAAACTAGGAAGAATAATGAAACAACAGGTGCTTTGAAAGGCTTACAAAATGTCTTTGTACCTGGACCATATAAAAGCCACTTCCAGGGCCACAGGAAGGACATTTATTGTTTTCACTTAACATTTATTAAGTAAACTGTGCTGCAGAGCAGGCTTTTCCATCCAAACCCTTTCTGGCTATGTGGAGAAGCTTTTCAGGTGCCTGCCATTTCTTCCTCTTACTTACAAAGATGCTTATTGAACCGCACGAGGTAAGTAAACACCAGCAAAGCGCTAAGAAGAAACCCGTTCAATAGTCCAAGGGCTCACTCTGATAGAAGGGATCAAATGCCTGACCTTCAGAGGATCACAAAAGATGCCAGTTCAAGTCTTAATTCAGGAAGTTGTCATATTATCTATAGAAGGAGAAACAAAAGATCTAGGGTGACATGAAATACTATTTTTCAATTGTGTGTGTTTATGTGTGTATATACTCACAGAGGTACCCAGTCCTCCTGGAGCTAGAGTCACATGCAGTTAGAAGTGGCCAAACCCTCTGCAAGAGCACCCATCTTCCTAGTGGCTGAGTCACCGCTCCAGTCCCAAGGGTTACAAGAAATATTTTGATATGGTCTAGATGCCTGGGAATCTTATAGGAATGTAGATTCTATCAGTCTGTGAATGGGCGTGACATTTTGCATTTCTAACAAGCTTTTGGGTGGTGCTAATTCCAGGCTCAGGACCACACTTTGAGGAGCAACTGCATTCCACATGCATCGGTCCTTAGCTGATGTGGAGTTAGGTGAGCTGGGCTAGTATTAAGGAAAACAAAAAGTTGCTGAAGTTCCTCACTGTTCCTCAGTGAAGGAGTAACTAGTGCTACCTCAGTGACTAAAAAGAGACATCTGGAAATCCTATTATTAAAGTCCCCAGTGCTGGGACCACAGGTGTGAGACACATGCCCAGCTTCTCATTGTCAGGTGTGAGCCCCCATGCCCAGCTTCACATTGTCCACTTGAAGGGACAGCTCCCATTTTAAGATGTTAGGTTAAAAAATAATTTCAACCACTAACTTCATATCACACTTTGGACAAAGTGCATAGGGCTGAATTCAGAGGACCATATTAGTTCTAGACCTAAAAAAAAAATAATAATTGTTTCAGATACACCTCAGTCACAAAGACACTGGACATGTTATTGTTTCCTTCTTATTGAAGTTTAGTTTAAAGTGTACAGTTCAATGAGTTTTGACAAACACATAGACTTGTAACTGCCAAAATACAGAACAATCCATCCTTTCTAAATGCTTCTTCCTGTTTTTTAAAAGGCACTCATGGGACAAAGCAAATAACTGTATGCGAGCAGGTGTGAGACCCTCTGCATCCCTAAAAGCTGCTGTAGCTTGTGGGATGAAGTCCCCCTTCTTCTACTCATACAACCCCAGAAAGCCAAACAACTGCTTTATGTCACCATGGCTTTGCTGTCTCTGAATTTTCATATAAATGGGATCACATAGTATTTGCTTTTGTTGTTGTTTTAGCTTTTTTCATGTTAATTGCTATGTTAGAGACTCATCCGTAGTGCATCTTTGAGTTTATTTTTATCACAACATAATATTCTATTGTATGCCTGTATAATAACTAGTTTATCCATTTGCCAGCTGATATATGTTGGAGTTGCATCCAAGTTGGGACAATTACAAAGAAAACTTCCGTGAACGTCCATAGGACTGTGAGTCATATGTTAAGTATATATCAAATTTCCTTAGAAATTGCCAAACTGGTTTTCTGAAAGTACCTGTGTAGTTTTACATTTCTGCCAGCAAGTGAGATTTAGATTCCTTTCCATGTTCTCCAACACTTGGTGTTGTCTGTTATTTTAATTTTAGCCTATCAGTGTGGGCATTACTTTAATCTACATTAACTGCTAATTGTTTTGACTAATCTTGATACATCCTCCTGGCCAATTATATGTGTCCTTTGATTTAAAATTATTTACAAGGTATACTTTAAAGACTGGTGAACTACAGTCAAATAAATAAAAATATAAATTCCCATATTTCTTCCATAGAGCCCTTGAGATAATGTTCCCAAGGAAAAAACTAAGAGGAATTACTACAAATCCTAAGTTATTTTAAAATCTCTTCTATTATTAAATTATAATGGAAAAATATAAATGTGGAGCCACAAACTCATTACAAAGAGCATCTAGTAGAGTAGTTAGGGGCATTGGCTGAGTCCAGTGCTACTGGAGAAAAGTAATAGTGAAACACTATCACCCAGGGCAGGTTTTATTTATTTTTCTAGCTCTCTGTCTATCTATTTATCTATTTATTTATATTTTTACTTGCATTAGTGTTTTGCCTGCATGCATGCTTGTGTGAGGGTATCAGATCTTGGAGTTACAGACAGT
>CAJQZJ010032984.1:892649-918976 GCA_907164525.1 Lophiomys imhausi | reverse complement strand
AATGACTGTAATAAGGTCTGATTTCTATCTCAATACATGTTTGTAAGGACTCATTTCTACAGAAGACCCCACATATATGTTAGGTGTAACTTGTCTTCTTTCCTAAAGGGGACACTTCACCTCCTCCAGGACCAAAAAAATAAAAATAAAAAAGCCTGAGGATGTTGTTTCCTGAAGCTGAACCCCTGGCTTAATCATGCTCGGTCCAGACAGTGGGTCAGATGCTCCTAGGCTGAACCCCTGGAAGACACCTGGCCTTCCTGGGGATCCTCTCCATGTTGGTCACAGGGACATCTTCTTGTACTAAGAGCATCACATTTTCCCCACAGAAGTATGTTCATCACAAGAAGCAGTTACAGAACGTGTGTGTTTAACCCACAGATGTCATTATGAAGAGCCTGACAGACTTCCCAGTTCCCCCAAATATATAAACTTCTCCTTCTTGATTGTACTCTTCTTTTTCTAGCTTCTTCCTTCTGATCCTATCAGGGTCTGCTCTATGGCCAACCCTTGCTATTCTCCATAGAAGGTGCAGACTGGAAAGTTACTCCTTATTTAGTGAGATGCTTCAAGCCCTGGGATGTGGGCAATGATGAGATCACAGTGGCAGGTGTGCAGGTGTGAGCCCCTCTACAGCTGTAAGAGCAGCTGTGGCATGCAGGGTGAGGTCCCCATTCCTCATACAACTGTGGAAAGCCAGTAACAGATCCAGAGGTGAGTCAGTGAAAAATTATTCCTAAACAGCAAAGACCAACTTTTTTAGTGAATTCCAAAATTCCAGAGTCATATGAGTCCAAAGGGGAAAGTTGTGAGAGTCAGGAGGCGGGGCAGGAGGCAGTGAAAAAAATAGAAGTGACAGAAATAGGCCTTCAGTGTTCTGGCTGCTCATTAGACCATGCTCACGTGGCCCGAAAAACTGATACTTTTTATAAGTAACTGAAGGGCTATAAAAAGCTTACCATTTAAGAAAACAACAAACAGCTGTGGTGAATGAGCAAGAAAAATCTAAAAGAGCAAACAAGCCTTGTCTGGGTGGCAGGAGGTCAAGCTGCTTCATGAGGAAGTGCTAAGGTTCTGCTGCTCATATTCGATACAGCTTCATCGTATGCACACACACACACACACACACACACACACACACACAAACACACACCCTTGCACACCCCTCTGCTGGCCACACCTCTCCCCCTCCCTTATCAAAGTGAAAGCCAACAGAATGCTCAGCAGTTACATCCCCCCCAAAACAGCATTTGCTAACATGGGAGGCCTAAGCATGAGTTAAGAAGTGTACGCTTGAGGTCTTCCAGTTCTACAGTGCAGTGCAAACAAACCCCTCTCCAAGGTCATCTTCTACTGCCTTCTGGATGAGCCTCACTGACCTGGGACCCCTGGGATTAGTATATATGCACCTTGAGATGTCCTACAGTTGCCCCTTTCTTTAATGTAAAATGTCATCTGCAGGGCCCACAGCTAGCAATGAATAACGATATCCCTTCCAACTTCCTCTGTTAGTTGTTGGTAAATCCGATAATGAGGACACTGTTGGTGGAAAGGAGTACAGTAGAGTGATCAAATATATTGGCTCTGGTCTCTAAAGTCAACTCCAATTCTTACTATTCACGACATGAGTGTTAATCCCTCTTCACCTCGGCTTCCTCAGAAGGAAATTTAGTAAGTCAATGTTTCCTACCTCTAGTCGTCAGATGAATCTCAGCTTAGCTTGCTTACTAATACTGGAGAACAATCTTGAGTGGCCCACAGACATCTCCTCTCATTTCTAAGCTTTTGTTACACATTATAGTTAGAAGAAATAGAAAGTGTTGTTTCTGAGCAAAGGCTTCTTGATTATTTTGTTATTGAAGGAAAGAATTCAGCCAAGAGACATAGCAAAGGAAAAGACAGTACCCTCCACAGAGACACTGGAATGCACATGGCAAACGAAGTGCTTTGGGCTTTGTGTTGGGTTTTTGTTTTTTCTTTATTTTTTATTTCTTCAAGTTACATCTCAATCCCAGTCCCCTCCCTATTCCTCCTTCCAGTCCCACCCTCAAACCCCCATCCTCTTCCTTTTTTTTTTTTTAGTTTAAGGTATATCTTATTTCCCCCTACAGTTTCCCCTTTCAGTCCCACAAATGGTTCTTTCTCATATAATAATGAATACAATAAAATACAACAGAGGTAATTAGGCCATACTTATGAAGGTTATATGGCTTAGCGTACATTCCCAATGTACAGTCCATATGTATTTGGCACCTAAGTTTAACATTCTACTATCTAACCATCTCCATGAGTTTCAAGTTCTATATCTAACTCAACATTCATACTAACTTGCAACACAATTTTAAAAGTATCTTCTTAGATCTATAACACGCTCTTGACTAAACAACTAACAACTCAAAATTTAATTATGAGACTCTAGCTATCTGTTCTTCAACCACCTCAGAGACCTGAGAGGGATAAATATATCTGATTTTATAGGAAGTACAGGGCCTGCAGCTTCCAAAACTAAGAAATGACATACCAGTGGCTGCCTGGACAGTTCCCATTTTCTCTCCATACATTACAGCATCGATCTTTAGTCGTTTGGCCCGGCTTCTCTGACAGACATTGATTGTAGAGCAGGGGTTATGAAGGACTTACCTACCCTGTCTTGGCAGAGCTAGGCTGTCGACTCACCTGCTTCCAGGTTTTGTCCTTTTTGGACAGCATTCTGTCTACAGTCGGAGCAAGGGGCTTTTCCTACCAAGAGATAGGCTTGTGACTAATTCAATCATCTCCCACTGGAGATTCTTCGATGTTCATCTTCTACTTGGGGTAGAATAGGGGGTGCTGTCAGGAGTTGATATGTCTCGATATAAAAAAATCTAAAGTTATGAAAACATCTTTGAATGCCATAATCTGCAGATCTCTTGAGGTTTTTGAAGAGGCCCTATCTATCTCTTATATTAGGATAAGCAGATGTTGCTTGTCTCTTAGCAGCTTTATTTCTGATTAGCTTAGAAAATAACTATAATAAGCTGTCATAGTACCTAACAAAATGACCGGCTTGCATAACTATTAGTTTGCATTTCTTAATTATCCTAAACAGTTTATGACAATTAGTAGTAAAAGGCCGAAACATCACATTTCATTTTTTTTCTTTACCTCCTAACCCTTCCATCCCATTTCTCTGGGGTGGAGTGTCCTTATATAACAGTCCCTCATCTCAGTTGAGAGGTCGTATGAGGGCCAAGAGCCTCCTCATTCATTGGGGGTCTACGAGGCAGCACCACCAGTGAAAAGTGTCTCATTGCCCAGGAGAGAGAACTACTGAACACACAAACAAATAAGCAGACAAACAGATAAAAAAGAAAAATATAGAAAAAAATAAAAATAAAAATAAAAAGTCTATGTCCAAGTTCCCTTTGGTGTATTAGTTGTAGTATCAATACCTTCTATTATATAGCTAAAATCCGACTATAAGTGAATAGATGCCATATGCATCCTTCTAAGTCTGGGTTAGCTCACTCAGGATGAGTTTTTCTAGTTCCATCCATTTGGCTGCAAATTGCATAATTTCATTGTTCCTGATAGCTGAATAATACTCCATTGTGTAGATGTACCACAGTTTTTTAACCCATTCTTCGGTTGAGGGATATCTGGGTTGTTTCCAGTTTCTAGCTATTACAAATAGGGCTGATATGAACTTCCTTATGATTCTGTGAGGAGACATTTGGGTGTATACCCAGAAGTGGTATGGGTGGGTCCTGAGGCAAAGCTATTCCAAGTTTTCTAAGATATCACCAGACTTACCTCCATAGTGGTTTCACAACCCTGCACTCCCACTAACAATGGAGTAGGGTTCCCCTTTCTCCACACCCTCGCCAGCATGTGCTGTCATTTGAGCTTTAGATATTAGCCATTCTGACAGGTGTGAGATGGAATCTCAGAGTCGTCTTGAGTTACATTTCTCTGATGATTAAGGATGTTAAGCATTTCTTCAAGTGTCTCTCAGCCATTAGGGATTCCTCTTTTATGAATTCTCTATTTAGCTCTGTCCCCCATTTTTTGATTGGATTATTTGGTTTCTTGGCATTTAATTTCTTGAGTTCTTTGTAGATTTTGGATATTAGTCCTCTATCAGATGTGGAGTTGGTGAAGATTTTCTCCCAGTCTGTAGGCTGCCATTTTGTTCGAATGACAGTGTCTTTTGCCTTACAGAAGATTTTCAGTTTCATGAGGTCCCATTTATTGATTGTTGATCTCAGGTCCTGAGCTGTTGGTGTTCTGTTCAGGAAGTTGTCACCTGTGCCAATGAGTTCGAGGGTTTTTCCCATTTTTTCTTCTAGTAGATTTAGTGTGACCAGCCTTATGTTAAGGTCTTTGATCCACTTGGAGTTAAGTTTTGTACAAGGTGATAAGTATGGGTCTAACTTCATTCTTTTACAAATGGACATCCAGTTGGACCAGCACCATTTGTTGAAGATGCTGTCCTTCTTCCATTGTGCCGTTTTGGCTTCTTTGTCAAAAATTAGGTGGCCATAAGTGTGTGGGTCTATTTCTGGATCTTCAATTTGATTCGATTGATCTACTGGTCTGTTTCTATACCAATATCATGCTGTTTTTACAACTATTGCTCTGTAGAACAGCTTGAAATCTGGGATGGTGATACCTCCAGATGTTTTTTTATTGTACAGGATTGACTTAGCTATTCTGGGTTTTTTGTTGTTCCATATGAAATCTTTCCAAGTCTATAAAAAATTGTGTTGGTATTTTGACAGGAATTGCATTGAATCTATATATTGCTTTTGGTAGGATGGCCATTTTTATTACGTTGATCCTACCTATCCATGAGCATAAGACATCTTTCCATCTTCTAAAGGCCTCTTCCATTTCTTTCTTCAAGGGCTTGAAGTTCTTGTTGTACAGGTCCTTTACTTGCTTGGTTAGAGTTACCCCCAGGTATTTTATATTGTTTGTGGCTATTGTGATGGGGGTTGTTTCCCTTATTTCTTTCTCAGCATATTTGTTTGTTGTATAAAGAAGGGCTTCTGATTTTTTTGAATTAATTTTGTATTCAGCCACTTTGGTGAAGGTGTTTTTCAGTTGTAAGAGTCCTCTGGTGGAAGGAATTTTTGAGGTCGTGTATGTATACTATCATATCATCTGCAAATAGGGATAATTTGACTTCTTCATTTCCAATGTTTATCCCTTTGATCTCCTTCACTTGTCTTATTGCTCTAGTAAGAACTTCAAGTACTATATTGAAGAGATATGGTGAAAGTGGACATCCTTCTCTTGTCCCTGAGTTTAGAGGAAATGCTTCAAGCTTCTCTCCATTTAATTTGATGTTGGCCGCTGGCCTGCTGTATATTGCCTTTATTATTTCTAGGTACGGTCCTTGTATGCCAGTCCTCTCCAGAACTTTTAGCATGAAGGGGTGTTTGATTTTGTCAAATGCTTTTTCTGCATCTAGTGAGATTATCATGTGGTTATTTTCTTTCATCTTGTTTACATGGTGAATGATGTTGATAGACTTTCGTATGTTGAACCATCCCTGCATCCCTAGGATGAAGCCTACTTGATCATGGTGTATGATACTTTTGATGTGCTCTTGAATTCGGTTTGCTAGTATTTTATTAAGTATTTTTTCATCTATGTTCATGAGGGAGATTGGTCTGAAGTTCTCTTTCTTTGTTGGGTCTTTGTGTGGTTTAGGAATCAGGGTGATTGTGGCCTCGTAGAATGAGTTTGGCAATGTTCTTTCAGATTCTATTTTGTGAAAGAGTTTGAAAAGTATTGGTGTTAGCTCCTCTTTGAAGGTCTGGTAGAATTCCGTGCTAAAGCCATCTGGCCCTGGGCTTTTTTTGGTTGGGAGATTTTTAATGACTGTTTCTATTTCCTTAGCGGTTATAGGACTGTTTAATCTGTTTATCCGATCTTGATTTAGCTTCGGTAGGTGGAATCTATCAAGAAAATTGTCCATTTCATTTAAGTTTTCAAATTTGGTGGAGTATAGATTTTTAAAGTAGGATCCAAATATTCTCTGGATTTCCTCAATGTCTGTTGTTATTTCTCCCTTTTCATTTCTGATTTTGTTGATTTGTGTTTTCTCCCTCTGTCTTTTAGTTAATTTGGCTAAGGGTCTGTCTATTTTGTTGATTTTCTTGAAGAACCAACTCTTGGTTTCATTGATTCTTTGTATAGTTCTTTTTGTTTCTAAGTTGTTGATTTCAGCCCTAAGTTTGATGATATCCTTCCTTCTGCTCCTCTTGGGAGTGTTTGCATCTTTTTTTTTCCAATTCACCCAGTTTAGCTGTTAATTCACTAATATGAGCTGTCACAATTTTCTTTTGGAAGGTGCTTAGTGCTATGAACTTTCCTCATAGCACAGCTTTCATTGTGTCCCATAGGTTTGGGTATGTTGTGTCTTCATTTTCGTTGGATTTTAAGAAGTCTTTGATTTCCTTCTTTATTTCTTCCCTGACCCAGTGGTCCTCTAGTAAAGAGTTGTTCAATTTCCATGTGAGTGTAGACTTTCTGTTGATTCTTTTGCTATTGAAGTCCAGCTTTATTCCATGGTGGTCTGATAAGATACAAGGGGTTATTTCAATTTTCTTGTATCTGTTGAGGCTATCTTTGTGTCCAACTATATGGTCGATTTTGGCGAAGGTTCCATGAAGTGCTGAGAAGAAGGTGTATTTTTTTGTGTTTGGGTGAAACGTTCTGTAGATATCTGTTAGGTCCATTTGGTTCATGATCTCTGTTAGACTCATTATTTCTCTGTTTGGCTTCTGTCTTGATGATCTGTCCATAATTGTGAGTGGGGTGTTGAAGTCTCCCACTATTAAAGTGTTTGGATCGATGTGCGATTTAAGTTTTAGAAGCGTTTCTTTTATAAATGTAGGTGCCTTTGTATTTGGGGTATCGATGTTCAATATTGAGATGTCCTCTTGGTGGATATTTCCTTTAATGAGTATGTAATGCCCTTCTCTGTCTTTTTTATTAACTTTAATTGGAAATTTATTTGTTTGATATTATTGTGGCTACTCCAGCTTGTGGCTCCATTTTCTTGGAAAACCTTTTCCAGCCCTTTACTCTGAGATAGTGTTTATCTTCAATAGTGAGATGTGTTTCTTGTATGCAGCAAAAAGATGGGTCTTGTTTACAGATCCAGTCTGTAAGTCTGTGTCTTTTTATTGGCGAGTTGAGTCCATTGATGTTGATGGACATTAGTGACCAGGGGTTGTTATTTGCCATTATTTTGGTATAGCTGGTCGTCTTGTGTTTCTTTTTGTTTAGTTGCTGTGGAGGTTTCTATTTCCTCTGTTTTCTTGGGTGTAGTCATCTTCTCTGGGTTGAGATTTTCCTTCTAGGATTTTCTGTAGGGCTGGGTTTGTGGGGAGATATTGTTTGTATTTGATTTTGTCATGGAATATCTTGTTTTCTCCATCTATGTTGATAGAGGGTTTTGCTGGGTAAAGTAGTCTGGCTGGGCACCTATATTCTCTCAGGGCTTGTTGGACATCTTTACAGGCCCTTCTAGCTTTTAAAGTTTCTGAGGAGAAATCAGGTGTAATTCTGATGGGTCTGCCATTGTATGTGACTTGGCCTTTTTCTCTTACAGCTTTTAATATCCTTTCTTTGTTCTCTACATTTGGAGTTTCTATTATTATGTGGCAAGAGGAGTTTCTTTTCTGATCTAATCTGTTTGGTGTTCTGTAAGCCTCTTGGATTTTTACTGGCATCTCTTTCTTTAGGTTTGGGAAATTTTCTTCTATGATTTTGTTGAAGATATTTCCTGGACCATGATGGAGTCGGGAGTCTTCTCTTTCCTCTTTGCCTATAATTCTTAGGTTCCATCTTTTCATTGAGTCCTTGATTTCTTGGATATTGTGGGTGAGAGATTTTTTAGCTTTCTCATTTTCTTTGGATGTTGTGTTGATTTCTTCCATCGAATCTTCCATGCCTGAGATTCTGTCTTCCATCTCTTGAATCCTATTTTTGGTACTCAAATCTATAGTTCCTGTTCTCTTCCCTTGATTCTCCATTTCCATTTTTAACTCTGACTGTGTTTTCTTTATAGTTTCCATTTCCATTTTCATTTCTTGAGTGATTTTATTTGTTTTGTACATTTCCTGCTCCAGTTTGCTTTCTTTGCCTGGAACTCTTCCATTGCCCTCTCTTTTTCTTGTTCAAGTTGACTCACCTTGTTCTGAAGTTCTCTAATGGTGTTTTCCATAGCTTTCTTATGTGCAATTGTGGCTTCTTTGAATTCCTTCATAGATTTAAGTTCTTCTTGAATGGACTCTATCACTTTCCATAATGTCGAATTGTCATCGTTTTCATGTGTTTCAGCTGTGGTGAGTTGGTTCTGGCTGGATGGAATAGCGTTGCTTTCTTTTGTTGGAGTCATTTCGTTCTGTTTTTTGTTTTGTTTTTTTTTTTTTTTGGTCTGGGGTCTCTGGCCATGTGGAATTTTTTAGCTGTCTTCTGGACTTGGGTCCAAAGGGGGTGCTTTGGTGTAGGGGTCGAGTTGCCTTACTCCACCCCTATAAGGTGAGTCATTCAGCCCCGCCTCCTAGGTGGAGACCTAACCAATCCAGGGGGTGGAGCTGTGTACAAGTAAGCTCTGGTTCCCCCTGGGAAGGGCCAGTACTAGTAAAAAAAGTCCGATATACAACAGTTTCAAATACCTCACAGTTTGCCTGGGGTTGGCTTCTGTGGTGGGTAAATCTTCCTTCACCCCCAATAGCCTTGCCGCTCCCACGGCCTGGAAACTGGCCAGTGACCTCACCACAGTGGGTTGCAATCTGCAGCCTGAAGGCACTTTATAGCCGAGCCGCGCTCACTTCCAAGGGTCGCAACCTTTCCCCAGATAGCTGGATCGTCTGTGCGAGACCTGGGGGTGCCCAGCAGGGTGGAGATTATCTCTGCGTGGGATCTGAATCTGCCTGCTGGGTATTAGATTGGAACTTACACAGTGTGTCTCTCCTGGTGGGAGATGGGGGGAATCCCGATTCCTGGATTTAGCGGCTTCCTTGCTTGTCCGAGAGTGGGAGGGAGCATCCTGCCCAGGGACCCCTAGTGGTCCCTGGGTAGTTGGGTGTGATCCAGAGGGGTCAAGCTGTTTGTACAGTGTCCTGCAACACTCACCGCCCTGTTACTGTTAACCCCAAAATCAAAATACGTCCAGGCAGGACGCCACCATCTTGGATCCCCCCAGGGTTTTTTTAATATCTTAATAAATATTTATGAAGTGAGTAGCATATTCATGAGATAAGGTGACTCCTCTTCCAAATCATTTTGGACTTTATCTCCTTTTTTTTCCCCAAATTCCTCTCTTGTATATTACATTCTGACTGCAGTTTCCCCTCCCTCCTCTCCTCCTGATGCCCCTATTTACTCCCTTCCCATCCACTCCTCTTCTGTTTCCCTTCAGAAAAGAGCAGGCCTCCCAGGGATGTAAACCAAGCATGGAACAGCAACTTACAATAAGACTAGGCACTTTCTCTCATATCAAGCTACACAAGGCAACCCAGAAGAAGGAAAAGGCCCCCAAGAGCAGGCAAAAGAGTCAGAGACCAGAAAAGATCATCCTGAGAGAGAAAACGCAGATCCAGAAACACAGACATGGTATTTAGTTACACAAAATCAGATATTAGCCATTATGTATAGGGTAAGCATGCTACAATTCACAGACCCAAAGAAACTAAGTGAAAAGGAGGGCTCAAGGGATGATGCTTGAGTCCCTGTAAGAGTAGATGAAGTAAAATAAACATTGGATGTGGATGGAGAAAGAGAACTGGACAGGAACCTAACATAACTGCCATCTGAGAGGCTTATCCAGCAGATAATGGACATAGATGCAGAGACTCATAGTTAAACAGTAGGCAAAAAATCAGAGAATCTTGAGGAAGAGTTAGGGGAAGGGGAAGGTTTGAGAGAGCTAGAAGAGTCAAGGACACCACAAGAAGACCTACAGAGTCAATTAACTTGGACACGGGGGGGGGGGGGGGCTCACAGAGACTGAACCACCAACCAAAGAACATGCATGGACTGATCCTAGAACCACTACACATATGAAGCTGATGGGCTGCTTGGTCCTCAAGTGGGCCCCCTAACAATTGGAGCAGGGTCTATCTCTGACTTGGTCTCTGTGACTTCCCTCTGGATTCCCATTTTCCCAGCAGAATTGTCTTGTCTTGCCTCAGTAGAAGAGGAGACTCTTAGTCCTGATGTGATTTTATGTACCAGAGTAGGTTGGTACTGCACAGAGGGGGAGGAGAATGGGGGAAGTGGGTGGGACTGGGAGGATAGGAGGGAGGGTGGCAATTGGAATGTAAAATAAACAAATAAATTATTGAAAAAAAAGACTCAGACACTCCTTCTTCCCCTGTTGTAAGTTCCACAAGAACACCAAGCTACACAACCATAACATCTATTCAGAGGACCTAGCTCAGACCCATACAGGAACCCAATTATCACCTCAGTATTTGGAGCCCCTATGAGCCCTGTCTGTCTACCTTGTGGGAGACTTCAACACATCACTCTCACCACTGGACAGATCAATGATGCAGAAACCAAACAGAGAAATAATGAACCTCACAGATGTCATGAATCAAATGGACCTAATTGATATCTACAGAACATTTCACCCCAAAACAAAAGAATACACTTTCTTCTCGGCACCTCATGGAACCTTCTCCACAACTGACCAGACAGTCAGTCACAAAGCAAGCCTCAACAGATACAGGAAAATTGAAATTACCCCCTTGTAACTTATCAGACCATCATGGAATAAAGCTAGACTTCAACAATAACAAAAACAACAAAGAGCCTGCAAAAACATGGAAACTGAACAACTCTCTACTCAGTGACTTCTGGGTCAGGGAATAAATTAATGTCTTCTTAAGAACTCAATGAAAATGAAGGCACAACATACCCAAACTTATGGGACACATTGAAAGCAGTGCTAAGAGGAAAGTTTATAGCACTAAGTGCCTTCAAAAAGAAACTAGAGAGTTCCCATACTAGCCATTTAAAAGCACACCTGCAAGAGATAGAACAAAAAGAAGCAAATACTCCCAAGAGAAGCAGATGAGAGGAAATTATTAAACTCAGGGCTGAAATGAACAACTTAGAAACAAAAAGAACAATACAAAAAATCAACAAAACCAAGAGATGGTTCTTTGAGAAAATCAACAAAATAGACAACCCTTAGCTAAACTAACTACAAGGCAGAGGGGAAATACCCAAATCAACAAAATCAGAAAAGAAAAGGGGGAAATAACAACAGACATTGAGGAAATCCAAAGAATCATTAGGTCCTACTTCAAGAACTCGTACTCCACAAAACTGGAAAATCTAAATGAAATGGACAATTTTCTTGATAGATTCCATGTACCAAAGTTAAATCAAGAACAGGTAAACAAGTTAAACAATCCTATAATACTTAAGGAAATAGAAGAACTCATTAGAAGTCTTCCAACCAAAAAAAAGCCCATGGCCAGATGATTTCAGCACAGAATTCTACCAGACATTCAAAGAATAGCTAACACCAATATTCTTCAAACTCTTCCACAGCATAGAAACAGAAGGAATACTGCCAAACACATTATATGAGGCCACAATCACCCTGATATCTAAACCTCACAAAGATCTAAAGGAGAAAGAAAATTTCAGACCAATTTCGTTTATGAACATGGATGAAAAAAATTTAATAAAATACTTGCAAACCAGATCCAAGATCACATCAAAAGTGTCATATACCATGATCAAGTAGGCTTCATCCCAGGAATGCAGGGGTGGTTCAACATTAGAAAATCCATCAATGTAATCCACCACATAAACAAGCTGAAAGAAAAGAACCACATGATCATCTCATTGGGTGCTGAAAAGGCTTTTGACAAAATACAGCACCCTTTCATGATAAAAGTCTTAGAGAGATCAGGCATACAAGGACCATATTTAAACAAATAAAGGCAATTTACAGCAAGCCAATAGCGAAAATCAAATTAAACGGAGAGAAACTTAAAGCATTTCCTCTAAAATCAGGGACAAGGCAAGGCTGCCACTCTCTCCATATCTCTTCAACATAGTACTTGAAGTTTTAGCTAGAGCAATAAGACAATTAAAGGAGATCAAGGGGATACAAACTGGAAAGGAAGAAGTCAAAGTATCCCTATTTGCAGAAGATATGATAGCATACATAAGTGACCCCAAAAATTCCACCAGAGAACTCCTACAGCTGATAAACTCCTTCAGCAAGTTGGCTGGATACAAAATCAATTCAAAAAAATCAGTAGCCCTTCTTTACACAAAAGATAAATGGGCTGAGAAAGAAATAAGGGAATCAACACCCTTCACAATAGCCACAAATAATATAAAATACCTGGTGGTAACTCCAACCAAGCAAGTGAAAGACCTGTATGATAAGAACTTCAAGTCCATGAAGAAAGAAATTGAAGAAGATATCAGAAGATGGAAAGATCTCCCTTGCTCATGGATAGGTAGGATTAACATAATAAAAATGCCCATCTTACTAAAAGCAAGATTCAATGTGATTCCTATCCAAATACCAACTCAATTCTTTACAGACCTGGTAAAAACAATTCTCAACTTCATATGGAATAACAAAAAACCCAGAATAACTAAAGCAATCATGTACAATAACAGAACATCTGGAGGTATCACCATCCCAGATTTCAAGCTGTACTACAAGGCAATAGTAATAAAAATAGCATAGTACTGGTATAGAAACAGACCAGTTGACCAATGGAATTGAATCGAAGACCCAGAAATAAACCCACATACCTACAGTCACTTAATTTTTGACAAAGAAGCCAAAACCATACAATGGAAAAAGGAAAGCATCTTCAATAAATGGTTCTGGTCTAACTGGATGTCAACATGTAGAAGAACGCAAATAGATACATACTTATCATCCTGTACAAAACTTAAGTCTATGTGGATCAAAGACCTCAACATAAATCCGGACACACTAACATCAATAGAAGAAAAAGTGGGGAAAAGCCTGGAACTCATTGGTACCAGTAGCAACTTCCTCAACAGAACACCAACAGCTCAGGAGCTAAAACAATCAATAAATGGGACCTTATGAAATTGAAAAGCTTCTGTAAGGCAAAGGACACTGTCCTTAGAACAAAACAGCAGCCTACAGACTGGGAAAGGATCTTCACCAACTCAACATCCAACAGAGGGCTAATATGCAAAATATATAAAGAACTGAAGAAATTAAACAACAAAAAATCAAATAACTTCATCAAAAAATAGGGTACAGAGCTAAACCGAGAATTCACAGAAGTGGAATCTCTAAAGGCCAAGAGGCACTTGAAGAAATGTTCAACATCTTTGGTCATCAGGGAAATGCAACTTAAAACAACTCTGAGATTCCATCTCATACCCATCAGAATGGCTAAGATCAAAAACTCCAATGATAGCCCATGCTGGTGAGGATGTGGAAAAAGAGGAACACTCCCCCATTGCTGGTGGGAGAACAAACTTGTACAACCATTTTAGGATTCAATCTGGAGATATCTTAGAAAATTGGGAACAGTTCTACCTCAAGACCCAGCCTTATCCCTCTTGGGCATATATCCAAATGATTCGAAATGAAACCACAAGGACATTGCCTCAACAATGTTCATAGCAGCCTTATTTGTAATAGCCAGAAACTGGAAACAACCCAGATGCCCTTCAACTGAAGAATGGATTAAAAAAAAAAAAACTGTGGTACATTTATATAATGGAATACTATACAACTATCAGAAATGAGGAAATCATGCAATTCAAAACCAAATGGATGGAGCTAGAAAAGCTGATCCTAAGTGATCTGACTCAGTCCCAGAAAGATAAACATGGTATGTACTCTCTTATAAATGGGTATTAACCATACATCATAGGATAACCATCCTACAACCCACAGACCCAAATAGATAGGAATCTAGCATATCTATCCTAGGAAATTTCACCCTCCAGTGAGTCATGGAATCTGCTGGAGGTTAGTGGAACACCTTACCCTAGATGGTGTACCATATCAAACCCCAGTACAAGTGGAAGCTCTTGGCCCTCACATGACTGAAGAAATGAGGGAGTATGATATGTGAGGGCCCACCTCATTTTAGGAGAAGGAGCCTACCAAGTATAGGAACAATGAGGGAGGGAGGGAAAGAGAGAGGGAGGGAGTTGCCATGAGGGGAGGAGGGAGGAAACGATGTTCTAGAAGTAACTTGAGAAAACAAAATAATACTTTTTTTAAGAAAAGAGTTAATAAGCTTAAAAATATAATAAAAATGTAATATAAAATTTCAAACTATAATTTACCAAAGGTATACTTGCCTTACCAGCATGAAAGGAAATATGGCCTTAATTTCAGATCGGAATGTTAGACTGTAGAAGACCACATAGCTTACACAAACTTGATAGCAGCTTAAAAGTTTGTTTTAGGTTGTTTTCTTTTTTGGTCGATATAAAGGATATTTTCATGGTTTGTCATTAAAAAGCACAAAAGAGATTTAAAATACTGCAAATAGATTAAAGGTTACTGCAGTTGAACCTGGTTTTCTAAACCTCCAAGAGTTGAAAAATTTTGGAGCTAAGGTAAAATATATGAAATGTGTGGTGTTAGCTCCATCCGTTTAACTCCAGCAGAGACAGGAGGATAACTATAGGGTTAATTGTCTTATTAATTCCAGAGTTACAAGGAACAGACAGGGTGGTGAGGGTGCACACCCTTAATCCCATCATTTGAGAAGGATACACTCTTAATCCCAACATACAAGAGACAGAAACCTGCAGATCTGGGAGTTCAAGGTCAGCCTGACACAAAGCAAGCTCTAAACAGAGAAAAACTTCGATTCAGGGGTGGTGGTGCACATCTTTAATCCAATCAGTTGGGAAGCACATGACTTTTATACCAATACTTAGAATGCTGAGACAGGCACATAGAATTTGGAAGGATTTAAGTTTAAAAGGTACTCACAAAAGGCATGCTGAAATTCAAAGTGAATTGTCCTTTGAGATCTCAAAATATATACACTTAAAGGTTTGTTTAGTTCCAAAATATCAAAATAGTTTCTTTTTTTAATCTCAGTTGAAAGATAATACTTTTTATATTGTCAAAAAACTAAATTTGTTCCAGGAAAAATATTACCTGACCCCCCCCCCAAAAAAAAGTAATGCCCCAGAGTTAGGATTAGGGCAGGGCTCTGTTCTTATCTTTCCAGGAGATTTAAAGCATCCATCTAAGGAATTCAGGAACAACTGAACAACTGAAACCTCAGAAGAAAACACATCAGACACCAAAGAAGACAACCAGCCCAGATGATCCAACCTCACAGACTTCCTCAATAGCTGTTTCTTCAAAAATCTACAACCACAACAACTCAAAATCACTAAGATTGTTCAGCTCCACAGACTGTTCCAGCCAGAACTTCAGTAAAGCCCTGAAGTTCAGCTTCTGTCTACAAACTTCTTAGGACATTTAAATAGCTGAGTACAAAAAGACTGAACATCAAATGATTCCATTAACACACTTACCATTTTTCCATTCTTATTTGGGCCCCAAACAGGTTCACTACATCCCAAATCATCAGGGATGTAAGAAGTCATTTTAAGAGAGCAACTTCCCGTCTCCAGAAGATGGGGTGGGTGATTTTCCCCCCTTTGGTCATTTGTCATTTGATGGGTTATAGATACTTCTTGTTACTTAGGGGGAGAGATAACAAGCTGTTAATGGTCTTGTTAAGTAGGTTTTGGAGATTAAATCCAGGGACTTCTCTGTTTTTCTTTTCTGTATCATTCCCTCCTATGCAGAGGTGAAAAAACTTGAGAAAAAATGAGATATAGACATAATATAGGAATGATAAAGAAAAAAGAACAGATTATTGAATAGGCTTCTATACATTTGTATATTGATACAAAATTAAGATTATATTTGGGTAAGTTGGTATTGATCTTTGTATATTGATGCAAAATTAAGATTATATTGGGCTACATCAGTATTGATCTTTATATATTGATACAAAATTAAGGTTAACTCTTCTTAAGGTATTCTACCTAGGTAACACTTAAAAATGAAATGTGAAGTTTTGGCCTTTTGTAAGTAACAGTCATAAATTGTTTAGGATAATTAGGAAATGCAAACGAATAGTCATTCAAACATGTCATTTTGTTAGGTACCAGGGCAGTCTATCACAGTTATTTTCTAAGTTAATCAGAAATCAAGTTGCTAAGAGACAAGCAACATTTGCTTATCCAAATATAAGGAGATAGATAGGTGGTCTTCAAAAACCTCAAGAGATCTGCAGAATATGGCATTCAAAGATGTTTTCTTAAGATTTTTTTGATATCGAGACATGTCAGCTCCTGACAGCACTCCCTATTCTACTCCAACTAGAAGATGAGCATCGAAGAATCTCCAATTGAAGCTGGTTGAATTAGTGACAAGCCTATCTCTTGGCAAGAAAAATCCCTTGCTTCAACTGTAGACAGAATGATGTCCAAATAGGACAAAACTTACCTGGAAGCAGGTAAGTCGACAGCCTGCCAAGACAGGATAGGCAAGTCCTTCATAATTCCTGCTTTTCAATCAATGTCTGTCAAAGAAATGGGGCCAAACGGCTGAAGATTGATGCTGTAATGTATGGAGGGAAATTGGGAACTGTTCAGGCAGCTACTGGTATGTCATTTCTTAGTTTTGGAAGCTACTGGCCCTGCACTTCCAGTATATATATTATCAGATATATTTATCCCTCTCTGGTCTCTGATGTGGTTGAAGACTAGATAGCTAGAGTCTCATAGTTAAATCTTGAGTTGTTTAGGAATTAAGAGGGTGTTCTGGATCTAAGAAGATGTTTTTAAAATTGTGATGCAAGTTAGGATGGAAGCTGAGTTGGATATAGAACTTTAAACTCATGGAGATGGTTAGATAGTAGAATGTTAAAGTCTGGTGCCAAATACGTATGGACTGGACATTGGGAATGTATGACAAGCTTTATAATTCTCATAACTGTGGCCTAATTATTTCTGTTGTTTTGTATTGTATTTGTTGTTATAAGAGAAAGAGCCATTTGTTGGACTGAAAGGGGGAGCTGTTGGGGGGAAAAGATATACCTTAAACTTAAAAAAAAAAGGAAGGGGATGGGGGTTGAGGGGGAAGAGGGTGGGAGGGTGGGACTGGTGGGGGTTGTAGGGAGGGGATTATGATTTAGATGTAACTTGAAGAAATAAAAAAATAAATTAAAAAAAGGAACATGATTAGCGACTTCTCCCCTTTCCAACAGAGTATTACTGTTTGCTGACCCAACGCTGGCTCATTCCATGATTAATCTCCACAGTGTTCTTGAAGGGCAAATAGGTGACAAGCATGAGGGAAGTGCTTCTGTGAACACAGTTTTTACTGGAACCTATCCTATTGCAAAGCTCTTCTGCCAGATTCCATTAGGAAATTGTAAGCAGATGCATACATCCAAGGGCCTTCTTCTCTCCTACTCATAATATATAGACATCAGATTGCAGGGAGGGGCTGGGCTGACTGTTTCTCATGGTTTCTGTGCACAGCAGACATGCAGACCAATGTGAATCCTAAGCATGCAGCTCATGTGCTCATGAATACATATCACATATCTCCCCCCCACCCCTGCCACATCAGTGAGGTTCTACACAACTACCAGACAGGGGAGAACAAAGTGACAATCAATATGTTGTACTTCAGAATGTCAAGTGAAGGCCGTGACAAGATGGGCAGGCTGCCCTAGGAATATGAAAAGAACAGAAATACTTAAGGATTGATTAGGGGCCAGGCCAAATTCCAGAATTGAACTCAATCACAAATTATGCTAAGAGCTCCCAAAGGAGGACTACAATTGGCAATTTTTTGAGCCATGCATTCCAGTCTTCTGATACAGATATCATGCCTGCCTGAGAAATGAGTGGAGAATTCAAAGCTCAAGCAAGAAGTGAATTCGGGAAGGCCTGCCTTCCCATCTGAATGCTTTCAGTTTTCCTGAGACATCTACTATCATCTTTAAAATGAGTAGATTTTTTTTTTTATTCTGCTTTGTCATTCTGGCCCCTAACAAAGCCCAAAGCCAGCATGCAGAATGATAAAGAAAATCTCAGATGAGGATGGCAATATGCAGGTTGGCTGACTGCACTGTGGCCAAGACCTCAAGATGAACTTGTATAAGGGAAGTTGAAAGGGGTGTGGTCAGTCTTTAAGGGAAGGTTGTTTAAGGTGTTTTCCTATTTTTTCAGGAACATTTAGGTCTTGTCGTGTGTGTGTGTGTGTGTGTGTGTGTGTGTGTGTGTGTGTGTGTAGAGACAAATATATACTTAATCACTAGCATATTGTATAAAAGAAAAAACATATAGACCTTCAAGACCTCAAAATATATAGCCACAGTTCCAATCTTCATTACTAGAAATAACTAGAGAAAATGAGAAGCAGGTGGGGGAAGGCTTTCCTGAGCAATGCCAGGACTTCGTTTTAATTCAGCTTATGTATGGCCTGCTCCCACCTCCCTGTCTTGCTGACCATATATTCAAAGTTCAAACTACTAAAATCAAGCAAATACACTCAATTTCCTTTAGACTTAACCTCTGCAGTAGGAAGCACATTTCTCTTGAAATGGCAGGAGCTTTAGGGGTCTGAATTAGTCAAAGACAATGTTAAGACTATCTGAATGGGCAGTGGGAATCTGAAAGGAGTTCTTTATTTCTACAATGGATAAATTATTTCTTCCAGAGGATGGTGTATATGGTCTGTTGGCATTGGGGATGGTTCACTTAGTGTTAGTATCTGACAATATCTTTTGTTAATGGCTGGTAACTGGATAAAGAGAGCATGGGGAAGACCTAAGGACACACCTCTTCTCCCTTCTATAAACAACCCACATTGCTTCTTTTATATTCCTTAGGCGGCTGTTTTAATCTTTTGCAATTGTAGAACTGCTCAAGAATTTAAGACTGATATTAGCATATGCTTTGAATATATACCAGAGAGTACTGTCCAAAGGAAGAGTAAGACCCGTTCATGATACACCATTCTACTTGAAGCAGACCCTTCTTTGTTAGTTTAGAGCCTGGCTCTGGGGGCATCACATGTGCTCTCGACAGACAAAGCTAGTCAGGAAATGAGTTTAGCCCTGTTTCTGCCACTTCCTGGATGCTAACCTTTGACAAGTCATTTAACCTCTGGCTAACTCAATTTCCCTATCTGTGAAATGAAGCATTGAAATAGATTATTTCCAAGGTCACTTTCTGCTATAAAATTTTATGATGTCTAAGTCTCTGGATCTGTTGGGAAAGACTATGCTACCCTGGATTTGTTGCATTTAGCCCCCAGGGAGCTAGAGACACTTGAAAATGATACATGATTACGACAGAAAGTTAAGAGTACAGCCATGTTTCTAACGAATGAACTTGCTCAAAATTCATCTCTGTGCAAGGAAATCTTTGGCTATGGTGGACTCCCACAGAGAAAAGTCAGAGCTACCACTTTAGAGCTTCAACTCACTTCCTCCTGTCAGTATACCCTGTGGATGCTCCAAGAACATTGCCTTCCTTTTATTGAGCTTCTAGTCTAATCGGGAGACAGGAACAATGCCTCTGACAATTTGTGTAAGCTTGATTGGGTGCTCACTAACCACACCCACAGACAAAACTCACACACACACTTACACACACTCATACACATATACCACACACATACACCATGCACATATACTCACACACATACACCACACACACCATACATATATGCTCACACACATGCACATTCATACCACACACCTCACACACACACACACATATCATATACACCATACATACACACTCACACACCACATACCATACACACACACTCACACATATGCAAACACCACACACCATACATACACACTCACACACACACACCACATACACATACACATACATACACACATACCACACACACCACATTCACACACATACACACAAAACCACACGCATACCATACTCACACATACACATACCGCACACACTCAAACATACACTTACACCACATACCACACATATACACCCATATACATTCACACCACACACCTCACACACACATACCACACACACATACACA
Source organism: Lophiomys imhausi (assembly GCA_907164525.1). Lineage (NCBI taxonomy): Eukaryota > Metazoa > Chordata > Mammalia > Rodentia > Muridae > Lophiomys > Lophiomys imhausi. Next base: position 898,860 of record CAJQZJ010032984.1, on the reverse strand, counting down.
TACATACACACATACCACACACACCACATTCACACACATGCACACCACACACCATACACCATGCTCACACACTCACACACAGCAGACACACACACATATGCACACACCACGTACCTCACACACCACATTGGCCATGGCTCACACACTCACTCACAGACCTCATGGATGGACGGACATGGTTCCCTGCTGAGAAGGGTAGGCTATTGCCCCTTCTGGTCAGATATTTTCAAGGCCAGATGTTCTTTAGTGTTTGGAGTCAGGGATAAAGAGTTTCAGCCACAGGTCTGACACCTTCCTAAGGCCCAGAACCCCATTTGTTGTTTTCTGCTTTCTGCCAGCCTTTCTTTTTTACTATGATGACCCAAGGGTCTCATGGCTGATTGTGCTCACCCTGGTTTACATAACGGATTCTACCTGCAGGAGCTACACTGACACCCACGTTCATTCACTCTGCTGCCCTGGGAGTGTGGGGCACATAGTTGTGCTCAGCCTTTCTCAAAACATAAGATCCATGAGCAAAATAACTGAAATAACTCAAAATTTCACCAATCACTTACCACTTCCGTGTTGCTAATTTTCCTGTGCCTGGTCTTAATCACTGATCCGATGGGTACTATTTTCTTTCATTCATGCCATTATGACATTATGTTGACATAGCACTCTACCCACATGATTCAAAAATACATTTGTTGGGTTGAATTCTCTCTCTCTCTCTCTCTCTCTCTCTCTGTCTCAAAGGTCATTCCTTATAATGTAAAACATATTCAATTTTTTGAAAACTGAACTTTTTTACAGACTGAATAACAGTCAGACTTTCAAGTCTCTTCATCATGACTAGCTGATAGGTACTGTTATGAGTCCAATCTTCTTCCCCTCCACCACTCTGAAGTCCTAACCCTTGTATCTAAGAATGTGGCTTTATTTAGAAATGGGAATGCTGAAGATGTGTTGAGAAGATGGGAGGATCACACTGGACCAGGGTGAGCCCCTCACCTAATATGATTGGTGTCCTTGTCAACAGGGAAAACTCAGAGATGCACACAACAAGGAAAACAGCATGTGCCAGAGTGGGCAATGATCAAGCTTCTACCAGCCCAGTAGTGCAGAATACAGCAACCCATCAGAGCTAGAGACAACCCATCTTGATCTCAGACTACTCAGCTCCAGAACTTGGACTCAAGAAATCTCTTTTAAACCACCCTTTTGGGGACACTTGTGATAGTCCTAAGCAACTCATACAATAACCACATTTGGACACCTTCTACTAGGTTTATCTCTAAGTGACCAAGAATAGGGCTAGAGACATAGCTTAGGGGGTAAACATTCTTGCCACTAAGCCTCATGAACTGAGCTTGGCCCTCAGAACCCACATGGTGAAAGAACAGATGTGACTCTCAAAAGCTGTTCTCAGATCTCCATGGGTGCCCAATGCATGCACACGTACACACAAAATTAAATAAATAAATGTAAAATATTAAATTATCAAGAATGTGTTTTTAACAATTTGTTTAAGTCTGATTTGTTTGCCCACTACAGACAGTCTTGGCAATTGTCACAACACACACACACACAACATGCTAAAAACAAAAGCAAAAACAATTCCCCAACACACACACATGCGCACACCCAGACACAAAGCTGTGTGTGGAATTGGCCCCACTGGGCAGCTGTTGGGAATGCCCCATAGAGCTTGCTGTATTAGTCAACAGTTAGGAGGGCTGGTTTTGTTTTTTGTTTGTTTGGGTTTTTTTTAACACTCCATTTTGAATTAGTGAAAGACATAAAAAAAAGCGCACACTTACATACTCATTGGTTTAGGCTCTATCATGATTCCTTTCAAGAAACTGCCAATAGATTTTAGTCATGTTCTGGCAAAGGTTTCCCCCGACCACAAACATTACATAGTTGCTGAATGAGTCACCACCCTGAGTAATCTAATTCCTTGACCAGTGCATGCCTTCAGCTAGCAGCTCTCAGCACAGCGTCTGGTTGTGGGTTTTGTTTTGATGGGTTCCCTGTATCTTCTTAAATACTTTCTAAGGGTCGAGTTAAAGACTTACTATGAATCCTTTGGGAGTCAGTGGCTTGTGAACTGGCTAGTCATCAAGAACTGAAACGCTAAGCTTCATTAAGCCTTCTCATGCGTTAAGCACGGCTTGATGTGCCCTTACCACGGGGAGTTAGGGGGTGCGGTGAGCAGCAAATACACACTACAACCTTCGCCCTCGGGAGAGCTGCAAGCCTTTTTGCTGAAGAATCTGGGAGGGAAAAAAAGGAGAGAAACAGAAGATGTCCGTGGAGCAGCGCCCGCCCATGTCTCCAGAATTCTCTGGGAATTCAGCATGTGCACCAGACGTCTGGATGCCTGTAGGAAGAGCAGAACAAAACTATAACCAAACGGTTATTTCTGTCAAAGACTAAATAAAGCAAGTAGACCTTTGAGCTTATCTCTGAACGTATGTGTGGCTAAAAGACGTTTTCCCTATTGAGGTGTTATAATCACAGATTTCTTGTGTGTGTGCGTGTGCGTGTGTGTGTGTGTGTGTGTGCCTGCCTGTGTGTGCATGTCTATGTATGTGAGTGCACCTGTGAAAATATACATGTGGACATCAGAGGTCAACCTTTGCCGCTGTTCCTCATTATATTACTTTTATGTGGCTGTGATAAAATGCCATGACCAAAAGCAACTTATAGACTACAGTATTGATTTTGGTCTCAGAGGGATAAGAAACCACTGTGGTGGGGTAATAACCAGCAGGAAGCTAAAAAAAATCACATCTTCATCCACACACAGGAAGCAAAGAGTGGGGCAAAGCTATAAACTCTCCTAGACCTCCCCCATTTATGTACTTCCTCCAGCGAGACTCCATTTCCTAAAGGTTCTATGATCTCAAACAGCGCCACCTACTGGGGGTCAAGTGTTCGAACCTGTGACTCTATAGGGGACATTTCTGTTAAAGCACCACGCACAAGAGCCATCAACTATGAATTTTGACAGTGTCTGTCATTGAACCTGGAACTCACCAGTTAAGCTAGGCTGTTGTTATGTGACAAGAATTTTCCTGGAAGACACAAAACACACATCTGCTCAACCCACATAGGAAGTCCTTGACAGACCAAAGTCCAACAGGGTGAATCATGACTTTTACTGGAGTCACTTAAAGGAATATGGGTGAGAGGTTACTTACAGGAGGTGAAATAACTCAATGACAGTTGCATCACCAAAGCTCACCGCAGTATGGGAACTAGCTGGGAACCTTGAGCACACTGCACAGGCTGCAGGCTGCTCAACAGGTTGGACAGTGTCCTTTCCAAGTGACTCAGTTGGTCTCTGTTTCTTCCGGGAACCTGGTCTGGTCTCAATCTCCTCCTCCCAGCTTGTCTTGTCTGAGAATCTTCTTTGCTTACTCTTCGGAGTGAGAGACCTAGTGAACTTGATTAGTTTCAGGAACTTCCTGAAGCCATTTTGAGTTATCTATTCATCTACATCATTTGAGTTATCTCTTCATGGAAGAAGGAAAATCAGAAAGTGACTATAAAAAAGAGAGAAACTCGAGGGGGCCAAGATGGCGGTGACCTACACTGACGCATTTTGAATGCGGGGAAAAAGAGCCATAAAAAACACAGAGTTATTGGGCACTGTGCAAAAACCGGAGGGGCTAGACCCCCCCGGGAACACTCACAGCTCCCAAGGGACTGTTAAAAGTCCCAGGGTAAGGCTCTCTCCCCATCTCTCGCAGACACGGAAGCCACTAAACCCAGGATTCGGGAACTCCCATTTGGAGAGGCGCCTGGTAAGATCGACCCCAACTCACAGCAGGCAGAATCAGAGGCCACTTGGCGATAGTTCACTAGCCTATTGGACTCCCCACACCTAAGGTAGAACTTATACCCACTTAAAAAATATTGCGAGATAGTGGAAGTCTTAGCAAGGAACAAACAGGGGGCTCAGTGGGTGGTCCGCAGCTGCTCATGAAGCGGAGGGCGGGAGGTTCCGAGAGACTGCGGGAAGCCGGGAACACAAAGGCGGGCGGGAGGGGCCGAATCCCGCACACTTACGGCAGCGCAGCTGGGGATGGAGCCCGGCTGGCAGGGCCAAATCCCCGCAAACCCACTGCAGGTCATCTTGGGAGAGAGCCAGGCGTGGGCAGGGCCAGGGATCCGCGCACCCACGGCTGAGCTGCTGGGGCGAGAGGACCACTCAGGCGGCCAGAGGATCCGGGGCTCTGTGCACCCATGGCTGAGCAGCCAGGGAGGGAGACCCGCAGCTGCTCAGACAGGGAGGGAATCAGGCACAGAGGCCAGGCCTGTGGCGAGAAGCCTAGTGAGAAACCAGAAATCAGGGGACCATAGCTGTATTCTGGAAAATCCAGACATATTAGGTGTGGAGCCAGACCCTGTCAGCCTCCGTGACGACAAACAAAGCCCACAGATTCTGTGCCTGGGCAAACAGGTCCATAGCATCAGAACCATTACAGGCTGATAACTCAGAGTGCAACATAGAGAAGTCTGAATTGGGAGCAGTGAAACAATCCCGGTCCATTACTCACAACCTGGGAATAGGCTGCACCAGCTCACAGTGCCTCAGGCAATTAAAACCACAGTGACCCTGAAATCCCCCTGTAAGCAACGACAGATAGCCAAGTAACTCATCCCCTGCACCAAATCATCCACTGTGGATCCAAGCACAGAAAACGACAAGAACAGACAGCTAAAAGCATCCAATGGCCAAAGGTCCAAAAAAAAAATAGAAATCAAGGAAATATGACTCCAACAAAGCAGAATTATACTAGCTCATCCAATTCGGATGACCTCACACCAACAGAAACACATGAAAACGTTGACAATTCTGCATTATGGAAAGTGATAGAGTCCCTGCAAGAAGAACTTAAATCTATGAAAGAATTCAAAGAAGCCACAATTCTACAAGTCAAAACAAGGAACAACACCATTAAAGAGCTCCAAGCCAAGGTGACAGAGCTTGAACAGGAAAAGGACAAAGCAAAGCAATGAAAGATTTTCATACAAAAACAAGCAAGCTGGAGAAGGAAATGTACAAAACGAACAAAACCATACAAGACATGAAAATAGAAATAGAAACAATAAAGAAAACACAGTCAGAGTTAAAAGAGGAAGTGGAGTACCAAGGGAAGAAAACAGGAACTACAGATGTGAGTATCAACAATAGGATGCAAGAGATGGAAGACGGGATCTCAGACATGGAAGATTCAGTGAAAGAAATCAGTACAACATCCAAAGAAAATGAGAAGGATAAAAATCTCTCACCCACAACATCCAAGAAATCAAGGGTTCAATGAAAAGACAGAACCTAAGAATTATAGGTATAGAGGAAAGAGAGGACTCCCGACTCCAAGGTCCAGGAAATATCTTCAACAAAATCATACAGGAAAACTTCCCAAACCTGAAAAAGAGATGCCAATAAAAATCCAAGAGGCTTCCAGAACACCAAACAGATTAGACCAGAAAAGAAACTCCTCTCGCCACATAATAATTGAAACACCAAATGTACAGAACAAAGAAAGAATATTAAAAGCTGTAAGAGAAAAAGGTCAAGTCACATACAATGGCAGACCCATCAGAATTACACCTGACTTCTCCTCAGAAACTTTAAAAGCTAGAAGGGCCTGGTCAGATATACTACAAGTCCTGAGAGATCATAGGTGCCCAGCCAGACTACTTTACCCAGAAAAACTCTCTATCAACATAGATGGAGAAAACAAGATATTCCATGACAAAATCAAATTTAAACAATATCTACCCACAAACCCAGCCCTACAGAAGATCCTAGAAGGAAAATCCCAACCCAGAGAAGAAAATTCCACCCAAGAAAACAAAGGGAATAGAAAACCCCTCAGCAACTAAACCAAAAGAGGCACAGGACCACCACCTATACCAAACTAATGGGAAATAACAACCCCAGGTCACTAATATCCATCAACATCAATGGACTCAACTCCCCAATAAAAAGACATAGGTTTACAGAGTGGATCCGCTAGCAAGATACTTCCTTATGCTGTATACAAGAGACACATCTAACTACGAAAGATAGACACTGCCTCAGAGTAAAGGGCTGGGAAAAGGTTTTCCAAGCAAATGGACCCAGGAAGCAAGCTGGAGTAGCCATCCTAATATCAAACAAAACAGACTTCCAACTGAAGTTAATGAAGAAAGACAAAGAAGGGCACTATAT
>CAJQZJ010032984.1:856646-868401 GCA_907164525.1 Lophiomys imhausi | reverse complement strand
GGACCAGCAGGTTGACACTAACTTACTGTGACTTTGGACTTCTCAGACAAGGAATTTGCACTAGTGACAATAAGGTTTCTAAGCAGAGAAACAAGGGACCCCCCAAAAAAGCTACAACGTCGTGGCTTGTATTCATCTGGAAGAAAATATTGTTTTTGCAAAATATTGTAAAACAGTGAAGAATTTTTCCAAGATTAGCATAAAAGAGGAGGAAACTATTAATACAAGCATTCAAAACGTTTCTTCATTCTTTGTGTGTGTAGGATAATTTGCTTGCATGTATGTGTGCACACCTGGTGTACAAGGAGGCCAGAGGAGGGCGTCAGATCCTGTGAAACTGGAGTTACAGGCAGTTGTGAGCTGTTATGTGGATGCTGGGAATTGAGTCTGAATCTGTCCCCTGGACGAGTAGCCAGTGTTCTAGCCACTTCACATCTTTCCAGCCTTGACCAACATCTTTGGATCAGAAGGCAAGTGATTGTTCAGAGTAAAGACTATGGAGAAACAAACAAAAATTTTTTAAAAACCTGATAGAGTAAGATGAGCTATATAACCACTTAAATGATGAGAAAAAGAATTGACAAGATGGCTGAGTTCAGGAGCATCTGGGACTGTAGTTTGGTAAGAAAGGGGAGAGAGATTCATTGGAATGGTCGCTAGCCATGTAGAGCAAGAGAAGACTGAGGTGGGGAAAAGTGAGCCTAGAATATGGTGGTATATTTTCTTGGGGCGCAGGGAGGGAGGAACCAAAGCCTTGGAGCATGACTTTGCAATTACTTTGTCACACCTGGGACTTACTGTCAGGGAGGAGACCTTGAGTTGATGCCTGCAGGGGGCACAGTGGACAGCTGGTGGAAAAACTGTGTGTGATTGGTGTGAGTGAAGCACAGAGAAGATGCTGGACCATCTTGATAAGAGACACTGAGAGAAAGAAGCAAAGGACGGTCAAGGCCACGGGCAGGGGACACATAATCAAGCCAAAAGCATAATCACCAGGTGATCTGTAGCTTAAAGAAGAGACTTCCTGGCCAGTGTTTGTAACTATGTTGATAATAACAGCCTAAAGGCACAGGGAAATCAAATGATGAATGAAGGAAATATGATATACACAGCAAATATTTTTCAACCTCAAAAAATGAGATTCTAATCCATGCTGTAATGTGGTTGAGAATTTAAAGATTCCGCTGAGTGAAAATAAGGCAAACACAAAAGCAGATACTGTATGTATGGGTGTACTAATCCTATGTGGGTTCACTAAGACTGTGTGGATTGGCTAACATTGCATGAGTGCACTAACGCTATGTGAATGCAAAAATACTGTGTGAGTGACTAATACTGTACAGGTGCACTAACACTATGTAGGTGCACTAATTCTATATGGGCACACTAATGCTGTGTGGGCACACTGATGCTGTGTGGGCACACTGATGCTGTGTGGTTACACTAATGCTGTGTGGGCACACTAGCATTGTATGGATCCACTAATGCTGTGTGGATGCACTAATATTGTGTGGGTGTACTAATACTGTATGAGTGCACTCCTGTCAGGATGCCAGGAACAGGCAACAATCACAGGCACCAGGGATGTCTTGGCGGTTACCAAGACCACAAGGGATGGAGAGTGCAAAGTTTAATGAATACAGGGTTTCTGTTCCACCCGACGAAAAATTTCTGGTCATAGAGGAGATGGTTGCACAGCATTGGGAAGGTACTTAACGCTGCTAAATTGAGCACTTGAGACTGTTGAATACTAGCTTTCACAATATGAATGTTTAATTATAATTTTTTTAAACCACACACTTGACGTGGAGTCATCAATACAAGACTTGCCCCACAGATAAGTCTTGGTCAGTGAAGGGCTCCCATAATGTTCCAAGAGCTGTGAACAGACAAGTGTGCCCCAACATCAAGCACCAACTCGGATGTAAACCTTGAAAACAGAGAGAGTGAGTCAGCTAGGAGAGCTCAGTAGAGGAGAAAGCAGAGGGATTTCTGGCTGCTAGACAAAGAACATGTGTTGGGAAACAGAGCCCTTATCACCCAGCATCAACTTCAGTGTCTTCCATGTTCTAAGAAACAGGGTAGTTTCTTTTCTTTCTCTTTCTTTTTTTCTTTTTTTTTTCTCTTTTATAAGTTTATTTATTCATTTTACATCCAGATCATAGTCCCCTTCCTCCCCTTCTCTGAGTTCCACCCTCCTGCCCCCTGCCCCCTCCTCCCCTTCTCCTCAGAAGAGCACCCCTCCTACCATCCCACCCCAGAGAGTTGCATCAGGACTGAGTATGTCCTCTTACACTGAGGTCAGGCTGCAGCCCCATTAGGGAGAAGTGATCAAAAAGCAGGTATCAAAGTCCTTGCCAGAGACAGCCCCTGCCCCTTGCTAGGGGATGCACATGATGACCAAGCTGCCCATCGGTTATATATGTGTAGGGGCCCTACGTCCACTTCATGCATGCTTTTGATTGGTGCTTCAGTCTCTGGGAGTCCTCATGGGCCTAGGTTAGTTGTCTGGATAGTTTCTTTTTAACACAACCTGACATTACCTTTCTCAGCTGCTGCTGCTGCCAGAAGCAGAAGTAACCATTCACAAAGTCCTTAAATTGCCAAGCCGAGCCCAATATGTGCTCCTCCACTACAGGGAGAAGTGAACAGCCAGGGCTCACAAGTGACTCTGCTCATCTGAATGAAAAGACAGATCATGTTTGATCTTTGCCAGGAATGTTACTGAATACAACTCTGAGGTCTGTAAGTAACTTTTTTTTTTTTTTTTTTTTTTGGTACTAGAGTGTTTCCTGTTGCATCACTATATGCTTTGACAAAGAGGCAAATGTCAACTCCCCAGCTGATCAATATAAAGGCCAATTTCCAACCTGTTTTTCAGGATCTTCCGAGTCAATTCTTATGTTTTCATAACCTTTCCATCCCAACTGTAGTTCTCAATTTCGACTTATTTTAAATCTTTATACAAAATACAAAAGAAGATACATCAACATTTAAATGACTACCAGTGTTTGTTGACCTCTGTGGCCCTTCAATGCAGCTTAGGTGTGTTTACTGTCAAATGGGGACCTCCTAACCACAAATGGAGTTAAAGTAGCTAACCACATTGTCACAGTGCATAGCATCTTTTCTAAGAGCTGAGAAAAGAGGCCCAGTGTACCTAGGAGAAAGAACTTCTCACACTAGACTGGTCCAGTACTGCAGAGACCATCTTGATTAGCTGTCACATGCAGTGGGACTCTGAGTAGCTCAGAAGAAGCAGAAGTGACAACGGCAGCTGGAGCTGGTCACAGGGTTGAAGTTTTCAAATGCCACCTTTGCCTTCCTTAGCACCAAGGAAATCCTTGCTAGGCTGAATCAGATTACATCAATCTGACAGCCAAACACTGGTAATACTCCTTCCAAGGCTGATATATATGGGATTTTAGGGGTCCCAGAGGAAAAGTACTTAAACTTTGTATACTTGAGGCACATACAGGCCTGGACAATCATCCCACAAATATTTCCTGAGAGTTTCATACTGTGATAGACACTGTAGAGTATTAAAGAAAGAGCTGTAAGGTCTGAAGTCAGTAGCCCTTTCTTTGAGAAGCATATAATTTTAATGGAAAAGACAACAATATTCAGAATAATAAGAAAATAAGATAAATTAATATAGTAAAATGAAGGGGAAAAAATAGTAGGTTGAGCAGTTTTTCTGTTGGTGTGAAAAAAATATATACCTGAGGGGGAAAAAAACTAAGAAGAAGAAAGGCTTGTTTCTGTTTGTGGCTTCAAAGGTTTCAAGTAATGGCTGGCTGCCTTCATTACTCCACAAGGATGTTTTTTTATTGTCAAGGAGCAGGAGCAGATTGTGGACCAATTGGTATCTGAGTTTTGGTAAAATCTGAGGCCAGAGCTGACATGTCAAGGACGTCAATGCATCCTCTCTCACTCAGAAAATTCCGAAGTGGCATCACTAACATCTCTTGTCTCCTCTTGCTGCTTACCCTGGCTCAAAATTTTTTCGGTGTTGAAGGGTGCATTAACTGCTGATTAATTCAAAGACTGTATTCTATGATTTTAGTTCAACTTTAATGGACAGGTGTCCTGATTATTTTCTCCTATGAAGAGAGCCATGTATGTCTTTCCTACTTGCTCACTTTTTCTTTGTCAGATATATGCAGCCATTGTTCCTTGCTCCTTCTTTGAGTGTTCGTCTTACTTTTTTTTTTTTTTTTACAGTGACTTTAATAAGGACTTTGTATGTCCCTGGTCCATCCCAAATTATCACTGTCACATTCTTGACGAGTGCCATTGATAGAGCAATCCCTTTTGTGATGGACGCTGAGGCTAGCCCCAGCCTTGCTCGATGCTATAGATTCTCATCAGTATGTAAGGCATATGAATTGCTTGCTGACAATACAGAGACTTCAAATTTCTTCTCTGCCACTTACCACTGGGGAGAAATAAATCACCTCTTCTATGCCTTAGTTTTGACCTCTATAAAATTGTAATTGCCACTTATAGAGTTACTGTTACAAATGACTAACTCAAAAGATAGGCCAGACATTTTTAAAAAGCAAGTACTATTATTGTTATGTGATCTAATAGAATTCAGTTATAAGCTGTCTGACATATAAATACTATGTGCATGTAGCCAGATTATATATGCTATTTAAAAAAAAACCCACAAGCTTAAAATGGCCCCCACTTACAAAGCTGAATCATGACATTTCTTTTTAATGACATCGCAGGATCCGTTATGGGAGTTGAGTGACTCTCCTTTATTATGCACGAGGCCACACTCACAGGCACCAAAACAATGACAACTAAGCCAATGCTGATATGCATTTCCTACTCCAGGAATAGCAGCATGCCCTCTTTAAGCAAGGCACTGCTCTGGTGCTGGTGCCCCAGATAGGATTAAGATGTGGCTGTGCCCTTGGGAGATTATGACACAGCCCTTCCCAGGGGCCCACTAACTCTTGTTCTTTTTATGATGGATCACAGACTTGCTGGTATGTCTTATCTCCCATCTATCCTCAGTTATTGTTAGCAATTATCTTCATATTATGGGCATGAAGCTTCCTTTCAGGAAACCGAAAGCTTTAAAAAGATACATCTCCAGGAAAAAAAAAAAGTTAGCAGATACTGTGGTGTTTTTTTTTTTCTACTACACACTACGATAACTCAGGTTAGAAATCAGTGAACCAAAGCATTTTCCCCCCAGAACAGCCACTGACAAGCAAAGATCAGGTCCCTGACAGCACCAAGAAAGCCAACAGCTATATAAACAAACAGTCTGGGACACTGGCACACAAGCACACCTAGAAACCAGAAAGGGCTAGTTCTCCTGTGGGCCTACAAAAGAGATTGGCCTGCCCTCAAAGTCTATTCTCTTTGGACAAAGGGCAAGTTCAAGTTTTTGAACAGCTCCTTTGACCTTCATAAAGGTTCTGGGCTAAGCACGTTAGGCTGTTGCTGTCTTAGTTACTTTGCCTGTTTGTGTAATTAAAATATGCTGAGAAAATAAGCTGACTGGAAAAAGGGTTTATTCTGGCTCACAGTGCCAAACACAGCCCATCCTGGCTGGGATGCCATGGCAGCAGGAGCTCGAAGCAGCTAGCCTTATCACATCCACAATCAGGGAACAGAGATGGATGAATGCAGGCCGGTGCTCAGCTCCTCCAGCGCAGGATACAGTTCGGTAATGGTGCCACCCATTACCTGAGACTTCCTACCTCAATCGGTGTAACCAGGATAATTCCCTATAGGCACGCTCAGAGGCCCGCCTGCTAGGTGAGTTTAGCTTTTGCTGAGCTGACAATTAACACTAACCATCACACATCTATGTATACCTGGGCACAAAGAACTCTATTTTAGTTATGTTCCCAGAGCTTGGAGCAAAGGAAGCAGACACAGACATGCTTTCTGCTCCAACTCTAAGGAATTCCTGATTACCTCGCCATAGGACACACAGCACAGGGCATATGACACAGTACAACCTGTGGGTATGTTTCAGGCTGCTCAGACTGCACGTGTCATTCTAAGCATAAGAACCTTCAGCCATCCTGAACTAGTTAATCCGGAGAAGAAAGAGGTGCCTATATATCTGGGTGTTCTCTCCTAGCTTGAGTCTGTTTGTTTAACAGGCTCTCATATGGGGATCTTCCAGGGACCTCAATATTTGTTTCTTCCTTGAAGAATATACAACTTGCAACACTGTTTCACCTCAGGAACATATCCTCAGGTTTCCTGAGAATAAATAGCTTTGTCTATATTAGGCAAGGTTTACATGGAACGAGAGAGAGAGAGAGAGTCCAAGTCACAGAAACAGAGAACAAGAATACACACAGATATTTAAGAAACATGGCTCATGCAATCCTAGAGGGTAAAAAGTTACACGATCTGCCCTGCCACCCACAGATCAGGGAAAAGCCAGTAGTGTGATTCAGATCACACTCATGGGCCTGATAACCAATGCTAATGTCCCAGGGTAAACGCAGATGGTCATGTCAGCTCCAGAAGAAAGTTTGAGTCCCCCATTCCTCTACCTTTGTGCTTTATTTAGGCGACCGCAATGGAGAGAGCTCCATTGGCTTTACTCAGCCATCAATTCAAATGCTAGTCTCATGTGAAAAAACCCTCACAGACACCAGAAAGAATGTTTTAGCAGCTGGTTAGGCATCACTTGCCCAAGCAAGTTAACACTATCACAGGTTCACCCTTTGTCAACTTGTCACCTATATGTTTCTTCTTAGACCATACTCAATCTCCAAATAATTATAGTAGTCCACCTAGCATAATCCAGCTACCCCGCACACAGGGAAAATGCCCTAATCTTTCCCCCAGAAAAGATGAGGTCCTTGAAGGATGCTTACTTTTCTCTTGATAGCACATCATTTAAATACTATGACACAAAGTTAGCAATGCTTAAATGCAGATTGGTGTAACAACAACCTACCTTATGTTTCATGATAAGGCATTAGGAGAGGAAAAGAAACAGAATCAGTTGCTTATGATATGTGCACACACACATGTATTTATGACATATAAGGAGGAAATACTCTTCATTATCATCCTCATTTCTCTAACTAGAGACAAGATAGTAGATAGAATTTACAACCAACTTCTACTACCTAGTCTGCATTTCCTTTGCTTTCAGCAAGTACTTCTGCTGAACATGGTTCTTTACCTGATGAAGTAGGTCAAATCTTTATTTGTGGAGAATCTGCTATGAGAAGTATTATCTGGATTAAGTTGTAGTTTTCCAGTTGCCTTAATCACAGGGCATGGTCATATGAAGAACCACACTTAAGAAAATTTTTATACTCTTTTTTTGTCTCCGTTGTACAACAGTAGTCCAATTTCCCCTTAAATAGTTTGGCTAATTCACCCCAGCAATGCTGTAGCCGCCCCTCCCTTTTGTTGATACAGAGATGTGAAGAGCCCAAAGCATCTGGGTATAGGTCTAACTTCCAGTTCTTTAGATTCTTGTTGAGTCTTACAGTAGAAGCCGTCCTCAATCCAGAGCAGAGTCCTCTCTAGGCTAGTGCAATGTAAAATGTCAGCAACACAAACAAGAATTCTGTTAGTGGTCACTAGGGAACAATGACATTTCTACCGTGTATTTTCAGGATGGATCTTGGCTAATAAACAGTACCATTTAAGGTCACTGATTGAGAACATATACAGTCTTCTGAAGAACCTTGACCCAGACCTAACAGGTACTGTTACCTAATTCTTAAATTATAAATGGGAAACAGCTTCAACTCACAAGAATTCAACAGAATTTAGGGATTCAATGTCTCCACTTTCATCGAGTTTTTTTTTTTTTTTCACATATCCCTACCACAACTGGCAGGATCCCATTATTTTCCAACCAGTGCCCTCACTTTTACTAGAGACACTTATGGAATCTGGAGTTTCAGTTCCTTTATAACTAGACGACCACAGGATGAAGTTCTGTGTCTATTTTTCAGCCATTTAAGTTCTCCAGCTACTAGATAAGATACTCCTTCAGAACACACTCAGAAGCTTCTGGACATTTTAAGAAACACTTTATCTGAAAAAAGTAAACCTTGGATTGATTCACTGCTTTGTCCAGTAACAGAGAGTAGGCACAATCAACCAACACTATCATAGTCTCCAAAGTCTAAGAGTATTCAAAGGTACTATGTTAATAACGACTGTCAACCTGACAGCATCTAGACTCAACTAGGAGACAAGCCTCTGAGTATGTCTCTGAGGGGTTACTTAGGTTAGGATACAGGAGATAGGAAGAGCCACCCTAAATGTGGGTGGCACCATAGCATGGGCTGGGGATCCTAGACTGAGTAAACAGGAGAGGATGGGAGAGGTGGCTCAGTCAGCAAAGTACCTGTGCCACAAGCACAAAACACTAGCAGGAGACGAAAGGGTGGAAAAACACCTTACCCACAGTATGCAAAGAATTAACTGGGGTTACTTGCAAAGAATCAGAATTTTGTTTGAAAGCCTATGACATTCATATGGGAAAGCATTTTCATGTATAATTAGGAACATTTCTGCACATGTCACCTTAACACTATAGATCACATGTTCAGAGAGGAAAGATGGTTAACACATTCTTCAAGCCCTTAATTTAAAATCGCATGTTTGAAGAGAAAAGACGTGGTAGTGGTAGCACACATTTATATTCCTACACTTGGGAAGCTGAGGCAGAAGAATAGCAGATTTGAGGTGAGCCTGGGCTATATAGGCAAACCCACCTCAAAAAAAAAAAAAACAAAGGAAAGAAAAAGAAGATGATGGGAAGGGGTGTTTCTGAGCATGCTGTGTCCTGTGACATAGGGCTCTGACCACACAGTGTTTAAAAGAATGTGTCAAAGACGTTTGGTAGCCTTGGAAAAGTCTTTGTAAGTTTCTCCAGAGAGTTTTAGCTGAAACACAAAGTGCAACTTTGAAGATGCGTTAATCCAAGTGTTTGCCCCTGGTGGTGCCTGCCTCTCTTAGTGACCACAGTCTCCTACATGACAGTGATTAGGAGTGTCTTGTAGAGATGCGTCCCACAGGCTATCTGCTACCAGAAACATGTTCTCACTCACATCTTTAAATGTGACTAGATTCAAGATCCAATTTCAGAAACTCCAAAAGCAACTCAGAAAAAAAAAAATTCTTAAAGTTCTGTTACTTTAGAACCACTCCCAGTACCAAATTTTTTATTAGTCAGGATTCTCCAGAATTATAGAAGTATCTCTCTCTCTCCCTCTCTCTCTCCCTCTCCTTATCTCTCTCTCCCTCTCTCTCTCTCTCCCTCTCCCTCTCCCTCTCTCTCTCTCTCTCTCTCTCTCTCTCTTTGTATGTGTGTGTGTGAATCTGTGGGTGTGTGCCTGTGTGCATGTATGTGTGAGTCTACTTGTGTTTGTGAATCTACGTGTGTGTCTATGGCTGTGTGTCTGTGTGTGTGAAGGCCAGAGAACTAGAATCACTAACATCTGAGATCAGGAAGAGGTGTGGTCATTCCTAGAGAGAGCAATTCCACCATTCCTGACCTCATCACATTGGATGAAGCTCACACAGTCTGCCTAGGAACATCTTCTTTTCCTAGTTTGTGAATTCAAATGTTCATTTCTTCTGAAAATATCTTCACAGACATACCCTCAAAAAATGTTTTACCAGCTTTCTAGGCATGCTAAAGTTCATGTATAAAATTACTCTCATTCTTCCTTTTCCTGGGACAAGGGTTTGAAGTATTATGCCACGGTGGCTGAAGGATGTCCTGCTGTTCTCATGAGGTGCCCTCAACTCAGACATCATAACATCACTGGAGATATGTACAAAGATGTCTTTTTAAAATGCCAAATTGCAGAAATATAAATGAGGCTATGGCCATAGCAATGCCCTCCTATGCCCAGGCCTGATTCTCCCATACTTAGTCCCACTGTGGCTAAAACCATGGGTACATTTGCAAAAACACTCTGGGCAGTTAAGCACTTTATAAATGATTTTTTTCAAGGTGTGAAAGCTGAAGATTTGAGGAATGAAACATTCTCTGAAACAAAGGGTTACACGCTGAGTGAATTTACCTTTCAGAATCCTGGTGTGGCCAGCAAGCCCCACTCTACACTGCCCAGCACACAGGGAAGCAAACAGTAAATGTGAGCACAGGACTAGGCCCTTGGGGCCAGGACCACAGCACCATATTCTTCATTGCCAAGATGCCTCTACTACATAAAAAGAAAAACAGTAAGATCCTAAACCCAAGAACTACATTAAGAAAATATTAACCAACACAAAGGACTAGGAATTCATGAAGCAGAATGAGTGAAACCCCTTAGACCCCAAACTGAAGAGCAGCTGTTTATTTAAATGCATTACTTAGCAAGCCAAACACAGGTTCACAAGCAGAGCTCTTAAGAAAGTAGAAAAAGATGGAGAGAGAGGTTAGAGAGGGAGTGAGTGACAGACCATTTCCTTGGTAGAGAACTGCTTGCTCAGGGGCAGATTGAATGGAAAATCATGATTCACTGCTAAGAGAGGGAGAGACTTCCAAAGAGGGAACGGAGCTGGAGCAGTTAGAGAAAGTGGGAATCCATAAATCATGGGGATTGGGTGCATGGATCTGCATGCACCAGTAGATGAAAATGTGGAGCTGAGTGCTGACCCAACTGTGTGGCATTTCTTCAAAAGTGGCTGCGGGTTTGCTGAGCTGACGCTGGAGCCTTGCCCATAGAGCTTTCCCTTCCCAGCTGGTTCTTAAGAAACCCTGCACACTTTCTCATGAAGGTCAGGAGCCTCCAGCATTCAAGTCAGTCGGAATCCAGCCCATCCCCCTCTCCAAGTTCCAGGAGGTGCAGCTTCCAAGGTTCTCCAGGATAGGACATGTGGCTGTCCCAGCGCCCTCCCCGCTACAACCAGTTTAAAAGAAAATGGAGAAGCAAGCCAGAAAATCATCTAAATAAAATACAGGAGCCTGCAGTGAAAGGGTCTTCCTCATGGTTCAGGCATCATAATATCTCATCAACTGGTCAGTAAGGAAGGATGCTAGGGATGGATGCTTAGAATCATGAAGACATCTTTTATAAAGATATCCAGCAGATTGCATTGTACACTAAAAAGGAACTTAGGTGCATTAAAAATTAATAGAAAATCGTATGAATAATGAATCTGTGGTGGTGTACAAAACAACTATACACTAACCCCAGGTTAGAGAATGCATGGCTGAACTGGGTGCTGTAGGCTATGCAACGTTACTCTTCTCACCGTGAGGAAAACAGGAATGAGAAACAATAAGTCAAGCTTGGGCCAAGTGAAGAACACTGAGCTATATTCTCTCCTTGTGCCGACAAAGCACTGTCCGTAAGGCTCTGCTCCTGTTGCTTTGTTCTTAGAATGTTCATGTGGCCCTGAACCTCTGAGCTCAGGCTGCAGCTGATTCAAATCCCCTGGACCAACCTAGCTTCCTGAGAGTAACAGATCACTCAGGATGCCAACCAAGCTAGTTTGGCTCAGCCACTGTGGAACTCTGCCATCAAGCATCCCCACAGAGGGTAAAATGAGGTTGGGGATCAAAAATAAGGCAATGTCTACCCAACCTCCACCTCCACCCCATCCTCATCTTTCCCACCAAGCTTGCTTTGGATGTCCAAAGAAGTTTGTAATCCAGCCCTCTCTACACTCCTGAAGTTGTTTCCAAAGATTTGGTAGTTTCCTTACCATCCAGTACTCAATTATTACACACACACCACACACACACACACACACACACACACACACACACACACACACACAC
>CAJQZJ010032984.1:834992-847004 GCA_907164525.1 Lophiomys imhausi | reverse complement strand
TGTGTGTGTGTGTGTGTGTGTGTGTGTGTGTGTGTGTGTGTGTGTGTTTCATTTGGAATCACTTAAATTATTTAAAAACAAAAAAATGAATATTTTGGTCAAACTTTTTTTCCCTGCAGGTCACAAACCAAAAAACAAAATATTCAAACGTAGTAATTGAAGTCTACATGTGAGAAACCTTGACTGCTGTAGCTCCTAGTTTTTAGTGAGATGGGAAACATAAGGCTGAAAGCTCCTAAGTGGTGCTCTGTGTTCCTGTGTACATGCTAAGTAGTTAATACAACTACCACTCCACCCTTGAAGTACTCAGCCTTCAATTTCCTTTACCACAGTTGCCTAAGTAGGATTTATCACCCTTAGCCTGGGGACTAGAGCAGGCGAACGGAGCAGCCTGTTGGGCAGATTGTTTTCACTTGAAAGTGTTTCTGAGCAAGTACTAGCTTTATTTTCCCACCCAAATCAAAACGCAGTGTTCAAATTGTATTCAGACAAGGTTTGGGTCTAGACTTTGACTTCTGGATATCTAAGTATTGAGTTTTATCCCACTGCACATCTTGGTCAGCATCAATTAGATCTGCATCTACAGAAAGGTATGTTAATATGAACAGAAGCCTATCTGTAAAACCCCCCTTTAAAATAACCTGGAGCTCCGCTGAAGCCCACAAGCCCTCAGGAGCTCAGAGTGGAGCCACCACAAACAGCCATCTCCATGTGCCTGACTGCTCTCATAGCTGAGACTGTTGAACTGGAACCAGATTCACCACGGCCAAGCTTGTGATGGTAAGCCTGGTAAATGAAACTGGTCTTGTTTTTAATTTCATTTCCTTTTTTATTGAAAAAAATCTGTTATTTACTTTTCTAAATTACACTAAAATGTAAGTTTACTGGCTCAGTGACAGCTCCGCCTGTTTGCACAGGATAAAACACTACGTATTATTAAAAGTAGCATGGTGCAGGTGCCCAGCCTGACCATGAGAGCTGCTCAAGGAGGACACTCAGAATGAACCATTTGGAATTCACTTATCCAAAGCTGAGAAAAACTTCTAGATGTTTACATACTAGTCTGCTTCAGGGGTGGAAGAGAATGGTAGGAATTTTGTCTCCTTTTTAAAGAGGAAATTGCTGAGAAGTTCAATTCGTCTTTGACTCCAGCAAATACAAAACACTAACATTTTCTGGTTTCTAACCCTGACTCTATTGTTCATTTTCATCCCCAGGAGTCTTTGTACCTCAATTTCACCATCACGACACAGGAATAATACAGGCATGCTTTGTTTCACATAGCTGATATGTCCTTGAACACTTTTGTGAACTGAATGTTAGAAAATAAAATCGAAAACTTTGAATGTATTAGAAAAATATTTTCAGATATTTCCAGATGAATCCTTTTGTCAAAGGAAGAATTCTGTATATGTCATTTAAAAAGAAGTTCAGAGCTCAACAGTAAGGCTCCTTACTGCTCTTGCAGAGGACCAGAATTCAGTCTCCCAAACGAAGGTCAGGTGGCTCATAACTCTCTGTAACTCTATCTCTATGGGATTTAATATAATCTTCTGGCCTCCAAGAAGGGTGTATCTGCACTCACATGCACATAGCTGCACACACACACACACACACACACACACACACACATGATTAAAAATCAATATAAATATAAATCTTAAAAAATAAATTCAGCTTTTAGTGCTATTATGATAGTAAGCTTTGTCAAACTGACAAGATTCGAAACCATCTAGAAGTCACACCTCCAAGTGTGGCTGTGAGAGGGTTTCCAGAGAGGTTTAATTGAAGAGGGAGGGGCCATCCTGAATGTGGTTGGCACCATCCTGCTAGATTGAATGAAAAGGAGAAAGTTGACTGAGTACCAGCATTCACCTTGCTCTGCTTCCTGACTTCAAACATGATGTGACCAGCCAAGTGAGGCCCTATTCGGATGCCATAACGGACTGTCTTGTCTCAGATGGTAAATCAAACTTTCTCATCTTTTGGTTGCCTTTGTCAGTCATTTTGTCACCACACTGAGGAAAGTAATTCATGTGTCTATCCCTTTAAATTGGAACACATTTAAAGGGGATTATATGTTGATTTTGCAGGTGTAAGTTGGGGGCCACAGAAGTTTTATGAGTCTTGGTCCTTGGTTCCTTCTTCAATGTCTTCCTTCAGTGTTAAGGCAGGAGAGTGAGGGTGGCCAATAACGCTGTTTTTGCAGCTTGATTCTTGAGACGTTAAAATTACCTTGTGTTGTTGCAGGGACCAGGGAAATGAAGAGCAGAAGATAGGCTGCAGAAATGGGATGCCAGAGGAAGAAAAAGAGCTTGGGCAGGAAGGAGGGTCAGCAGAAACGATGCAGAACTTGGCCTGGTCACGAGGCTAACGGTAAAATGTGATGGACACAAGGTGAATGGAGAGGGTTGTCTGAGACCTGACATGGAGGTAAGGTAGGAGTCTAATGAGTAAGGCCTTAGTGATGGGGGTGATGCTGGGTCTGTTAGGATGATCTGAAAGGCTTGTATTCAAATGTTAATTGTTTGCCTCCTGTCTTCCTTACTGTAGGTGATGTAGGTAAGCAAATACGATGATGCCATGTAACCTTGCCTACTGAGTCTTCTCTGATTGGTTGAATAAAATAGCCTATAGCCTGGATTAGGCAAGGGAGAGAGGCAGGGCGAAGGTTCACAGGCTTGGGAGAGAAGAAAACAGAGAGGAGGAGGGGGAGGGAAAAGGAGGAAAAGAAGGAGTGGATGATGGGATAGATGGAAGATGAAACCCACATGCTCAGGAGCAGGCTACTCTGAGGACCAGACCACATGGAAGGTCCAAGTGTATATGGGGTTTTATCTGGGGAAGTAGAAGATTAGCTGAGAAGGTTAAGATTGTGCATTCCCAGGCTTAAGGCTTACTAAAATCCAACAGGTAGGTGTCTGTGTGTGCTTTTATATATGGCGAGTTCAGCGATAGCCCTGCCACCCCAATAAGAATATAAACCAATTAGTAATTATCAGTAATTGCTGTGAGAAGGCTTTTAGTTTAATCTAAGCATGAGCCATTAAGAAGGTTTTAAACAGAGGGGTGAGTGACACTACTCAACCCTTAAAGAAAACCTTCCTTCCGCCGTGTGAGGACAGATCTGGGGGACAGGAGTGGAGGCGCAGACTGATATCCAGGAAGAGAATGCACAGTGTGCACTAAGGTAACTACCAAGGAAATGGTGGTAGTGGCCAGGTTCAAGCTAACGTTTGAGGTAGACATGGTAGTTAGGACTGAAAGATGGAAAGCCAGGGAGGGAGGCGAGCAGAGACTTGGGGTCCATCCCTGAGCATTAGCATGAGAACAAAAGTCCATTCTCTACTCCCTTATTTCCTGGGAAGGCAGAATCTCCAAGTTGCAGTGCTTTTTCAGTACCTTAGTCCTCACTTCTCTCCAGCTCTGCTCGACCACCTGACTCCTAGACCCCTCATGTTAAAGTCCTGTAACACATTGAACTCAGTCCTCCTCCTTCTTGATCAGCTCTGAAGTTGAAGGGTTGGGTTTTTAAAGGATGCATTGTCTCCCTTTCTGTTGGACCCCATCATAAAATCATTTCCCAAGTACTGAGGGATGTCACTGCCAAGACAGCCATCAGTTTTCCTTTTTTTTTTCATTGCTTTTTTATTTTGTGAATTTTACATCATCCACCCTGCTCCCACTCATCTCCCATCTCCCTTCAGACCTGCCCTCTCTCCTTGTAACCTCTCCCAACAGAAAAAAAAAAAAAAAAAGAAACTCATTGTGGAAGCTGTAGTGTGTCTCAGCGTGTCACACGATATACATTTTTGTCCACATTTTTTTTTGCTTTTGCTTGCAAATGTTCATTATAATAACTCCATGATATGGTACGAGGCCTCTGGCTTCTGCTACTTTGTCAATACTGGAACCTCACTGGGACTCCTCAGATATCCTGTTGTTGTCCGGTGTCATGGAGATCCTATAGTTTTGGGTCTGTGGAACTGGCCTCTTCATGCATCCCGGCAGTTCATCCGTGGTATAGATGTTTGTGTAGGCCAACTCAAAGCTCTGGTTCTGAGCCTGCAAGCCCCACATCCAGGGCCAGTTCTACTGCCCTACCCAGGCAAAGTACAGGGCCTGTTCTTCTGAGTGTTGCAGCAGGCAAGGGGCTGGACCAGCATTCCTGTTCTCATGACCCCATCAGGGCCAACTCTCCTACCTGCTACCTGTGGCAAGGGCAAAAGAGAGTGGAAGGGATCTCTCACTCACCAACACCACCAAAAAGCAGACAGAAGGCAGGGCTGACTCTCCCACACTCACACCCTTGGGGCCACCTCACCCACAATCCCAGGGCCAGGCAGGGATCTTCTAGTCTCTGGTTTGTTTCCTGTCCTGGGATCCCATTTGGTGTTTGCCTGGTGCTGGATTAGTGGTTGTCACAGGTTAGCCCCATGTCCAGGCCTCCTGGCACCCAACTGGTGGTGGTCTCAGGGTTAGTTTTTTCAGGGAATGTTAGGTTACTATTCATTCAGATGTTCATTGGTCAGAACACTGAATGTAGACATAATCTCTCTCCTCTCTGCCACCTAGAGCAGCCACATCTGTAATGCCTCTAGGGGCAGGACAGTTCTCCTTCTTTCCTGCCCTGACCACCTTCATTACTAACCCCACCTGCCAGACAGTATTGGCATCTCCTATCTTGTTTCCTGTTCTCTACATTCATACTGTGCCCAATTCCAGATTCATTTTCCTCAAGTGAGAAATCCCAGCATTTCATACCAGTGTTCAAAAACTATCGACACTTTCCCCGTTAATGAAGATGTCAATTCCAAACATGATGTCTGGTCTGCTCGAGGAGTACTATCTACAGAAGAAACAAGATCCCTTGACCACTGAGAAGAGGCAGAAAGGGAATGGATACTGATTGGCTGTGAACACACTGACTGTGGGAATGTGGGGCTGTCCGTGAACTACATGAAGACCTTCTCTAGGATGTCTCCATAGAAGTGTCAGGCACTCAAATTTAGATCCAGGATATGGCTTGAAGGTGAACATGGGATGTTTTGCCTGCTTAAAGCCCCCTTTCCTTAAGATAGGACTGTGTCAGTCCTGAAGTCTCCTCCTTTTACCCAGGGATGAGTCCATGGCATGGCATATAACTCATTGGTACCAAGCAGAACCTCCCCTGTGGATTTGAGCTATGAGCCCTGGGGAAGAAAATAGTATCTCCTTATAGGGTATGGAAAGCCTATGAACCCATAGTTACTCATAGCTGTCAGTTTGGGCATACTAAGTAACTCCTTGTGAGCAACAGCAACAAAGAGGAAAATGGAACAACATTAATAAAGAGCTCTGGACATTGTTTGTAATAGGGCTATGACATGGGAAGGGAGCATAGAACACTACACTCACTGTCCTTATCACTGTGGACCAATGCCAACCTTTTCACCCAAACCTGCCATTTATCCAAGAAGCAGTCTGTGTCCAGTGCCATTCAGTCTAGCTCCATACTTCTACTCAAGCCAGAGAGGACCTGCTATGGTTTCCGTACACCTCCCTCCTCAGAAAGGGTCATGGAGTCTTGGCTCATCTCTATGCCCTGAGCTCTGGGAAGCACCATGATGATGTCATTATCTCTGACCTTTTAGTCATCACACTGCTACCCAGTTTCCCAGTGGATTACTTCCGCCCTTTGTAGAACTATATGTAGAAAGTGTGTGTGTGTGTGTGTGTGTGTGTGTGTGTGTGTGCGTATGCATGTTTGTGTTTGTGTATGTGTGCATGCATGAGTGTGTGTTTGTGTGTGTAGTTTCTGTGTGTGTTTGTGTGTGTGCATATATATATACACATATATGTAATATATACATATATATGTATATACATATATACATGAGAGATATTAGAGGTCA
The DNA here is from genome assembly GCA_907164525.1 of Lophiomys imhausi. NCBI lineage: Eukaryota > Metazoa > Chordata > Mammalia > Rodentia > Muridae > Lophiomys > Lophiomys imhausi. Next base: position 841,110 of record CAJQZJ010032984.1, on the reverse strand, counting down.
GTGTCAGGTACTGTTCCTCAGAAGACATCCACCTTCTTTCTGTATGTAGAATCTCTTGCTGGGACTGAGGGCTCTACATTATACTAGGCCAGCTGACCAGGAAGTACCAGGTATCCTCCTATCTGGAGACCTACCAGGAGGACCAGGTAGCTCCCCAGAACTAAGTTTATAAACCTGTGTCATCACACCAGTATATTGGTACTGAGGATCAAACTCAGATCCCCAAACTTTGTGGCAAATACTTTAGTGACTGAAGTCACTATATAACATTTTGAAACTTCATCAAAACAAAAAACATGACACCATTGTACCACAGGGGTAGATACAAAGGATATAAAGTGTCACCTCATTTATTCAGATCACAAGCAGAAACATTGTACCACAGAGGTAGATACAAAGGATATAAAGTGTCACCTCATTTATTCAGATCACAAGCAGAAACATTGTACCACAGAGGTAGATACAAAGGATATAAAGTGTCACCTCATTTATTTAGATCACAAGCAGAAACATTGTGCTGCACAGACTCCATTCCACAAGGTTTGAATTAGTAAGGTTTGGATTATCTGATATTCCTACAATAGAATAATAAAAAATATCTATTCATCATGAGAGTTGTGAACTGCTTTGAGTTGCTCAGGGTTTTGAATACTAATAATAGACTGAATGATTTTGTTATATTCCACTCTACTTCTGGCCAGCTTCTCTCTGTGCCTTCTCTGAGAGAGCACAGGATGCCTGTGGATACATGGCCTCTTTCATGCCATTATTGTTACTGTTTTAGAATACTAAATGTGACACTCGGGGCCTAGTGGCATTAATGTACCTTTCAAAAGTGCCTAGTTTTTTCCTTGGAAATAATTTCAGCAGTGATAGGCCGCAACTGGGTAATTTCTGATAAGCAATTAGCACATATCAAATCAACCTGTATTATCCAAGGCTTTGTACTGCCACTGCAGATATAGCAGGGGTTAGCCATTAAAAACATCAGTAAAAACTTCTGCTATTATTATGGTAGCAGTGGGCAATATTCAAATGGAGACAACTGAACCATTTAAACAAATGTATTTTTAATCACAAAATGCCACTCTTTTTCAGACCTGCGTTTCCTATTAATGGGCTGGCGATAACGTTAACAAGATTGGGCTAGCGTTCTAAGAGCAGCTGAAGTCTTACTATGAAGGACAGCAGTGGAGAACGCAGCAGTGCTGAAGCGGTCACCGCTGATGTGATGAAACCTGACAGTGCCAAAGTCTGCCAGCAAACTGTCCAAGCAACAGAGACACACATTTAATGACAATGTAAATAGCTCCTACTCTCCCACTCTACCTTTCATACTCTGAGATTAAAAAAAAAAAAAAAAAAAAAAAAAGCTTAGAAATTTGGAGTGGTTGGTGTGTTGGAGGGATTCCAAGTTGATATTTCACAGATCAGCTCATTTGGGAAGTATGGATGTATTTGAAATATAGTTGTGTATACCCATCATAGCATTCCTGAAGAGAAAATACCTCATACAGTATATGCTAAGGGGAAAGATTTGTATGGCCATGATGTGTTTCCACCATCACCACCACCTCCAACTTGGTGACAGTTGATTGCTCTTCTAACTCACCCAGAGCTACCAGTCCCTGCCTGACTAATCAGCTATACTAGACAACAACTGGCCATCAGAATTATTCCTTCTGTGGGGGGGGAGGGGATGGGGGAGGGGGAGGGACGGAGAGAACACACTGGAGGGGAACAGCCATAAACAGAGAAGATATTCAAGAGGAAGGCTTAGAAGAAACCACATCAGTTTAGAGCTTGGGAGAGAATGGTTTGGGAGTTTGAACTACACTTGGAAGCCATGAGCTTTCTTTTCTAGTCATCACTTCTAGGGAGGAGTGAGACACAAGCAAAGAGCTCTTCTCTTAATAATAACCATTTCCCTTAGAGTCCTATCCACTGGGTGTGAACATATGACTTGGGGTGTGTCAGAGGTTGGGACTGCTAAGAACCACAAACAGGTAACCTTTGCAAATGTCACCAAGGGATAGGGTGGCAGCCAGAACCACAGATTGCAGGGCCACAGAAGATGGAAGACCAACTTCCTCATACACCCTGGGGGCAGAGGTAAGGTTTAACAGGTGGAAACTGCTAATCTGTTGATCTGAAGACTCACCCAGGAGTGTCAACCACTGGGACAATAGATCTCAGGACTTTCTGCACAGGCAGATAAGCTTGCCTCTGTGGAAAGAGTGAAGCAGAGACACTCAGGGGAAAGAAAAGGCCACACTGTCCCCAGAAGACAGGCCAGGATTATTGACAGTTTTCAATTCTGTTTCCAATTGAGCCCTCTGGTTTTTTGTTTGTCTTGTTTTTTGTTTTTGCAGTAATTTCACCACCCATTTTTTCCAGTGTCTTGAATGTAGTAGAAACACAATCTAACCAAGGCAGAAATAACCCCATCATTCTTTGACCTCCAGCAAGCCAACTGATTGATAGAGCTTCCTGTTTTGTGTTCCCACCTCCAGTCCTGCCCTTGAGTCTGTCCTGTTAACTGAAAGGCTTACACTACTCTAGGAATGGTGTGTGCTAGACTCCTCGCCTCTGGTCTGCATCAAGTTTATGAATGGGTCATGGACTAAGAAAAGTCAATTTAATTAAGCATCTACCATGCTCCAGAGGCTTGGCTGGCTGCTGTTGTTCTTGCCATCTCATTGGCTCACTTATGAATGACTCCCCATTAAGGAACTTTAATGCTAATTTTATCAATGAAGAAACTGAAGCCCAGAGAAGTGAAATGACATTCATTGGAAATTGTAGACAGAGGTTGGAACATGGGTTTTTAATGAGGCCATGGCTTCTGTGACTATACCAGGCCACTACCAACTCAAGACAGAAGAAACCTGAGTTAATTATCTTGTACTTAGACTTGACTGATGTAAAATGTAAGTAACAACACCAAAGGAATGCTCCTGGGACTGGAAGAGAAGAGATTTGAGGTTTAAAAGAAGGGTTGGGGCCATGACTCAGCAAGTAGAGTACCAGCCCAGCCTTCCTGGGACCCCAGGTGTGAGTTTGACCCATCACTCCCTCCACTCCATCACTCCCACACACTCAAAGGCAAAAAGAGCAGAACTGCACACAAAGCAGAGGAGTCATTGAAAATTCACTGTGGTGAGGAAGCAGTGCTCAGGGACAGCCAAGGCAAGGGCTGTCAGCCTGCAGAGAACAAAAGGTGCCCGTTGTGCCTCCTTGCCTGGTGCTCTCTACTAAGAAGGCCAATCTGGTCCTTATTTACCAACATACCATATACACCAACACACCATATACCATGATTAAAAAAACAAACAAACAAAAAACGCACAGTCCAAATCAGAATGAAGTAAAGCACCAAATCTGACAGTCACCTTTAGAAAGCAATTTGGCATTACGTCATCATACAATTAAAGTTTCTGTTTTTAATTTTAGGAAATTTACCATTTTCCTCACAGCCACCAGCGCCATTTGCATCCATTTAGTATGTGGGTGAGGCCCAGCCATTTGTTGACAGGGGACACCTTTATTGGTCTGGACAACATTGCATACTGATTACAAGCAAGGGCTCTGACATAAGATTGTGTGAGTTCAAATCCTGCTTCTGATAGTTCATAAATGATTTTTATCAATTCCATGACACCAATTTCCTTACTTCTCAGGATGATTAGAGAGACTATGCCTCCTGGTTTGCCTCTGCCAGAGTTTGAAAGGGTCTCTCAGAGTCCAATGTTATGCAGTTTTGGTAGTTAAGCCCTATAAGAAGAAAGTGATTTGTGATTAAGGAAATTAAGATGGGAGTGGCTCTGTCACCGTGGAAATGGATTCGTCCCTCCTTTGCTCTTGCTCTCTCTCCCTCCTACTTTACCTTACTCTTTAAAAAGCCTTTCCACAGTGGTCCACCATGGCATGATGCAGCACTGAGACTGCCAGCAGGTCCAGCTCCTGATCTGGGCTTCTCCATCCTCCAGAACAATGTGATGTGAGTCTCTGTTTCTAGCAAACTACCCAGGTGTTCTGCAAAAGCAGCACAGAATGGGGGTGAAGACTGCCCCAGAAGTGCCTCCTGTAGTATGAGACCCACAACAACCAACATTAAACAGTGGAGCATCATCACCCAACAAAAGAAGATATTGCAGATAAAGCACCGAGAGGAATGAGCTCCACATGCTAGCTCACGAACCTTCTCCTAACGACACTGTAAAAATGCTCTGGCCTTCGACCTGTAGGACCCAGATGTTGAACTCAGGTTGCCAGGTTCTTAAGGCCAGAGCTCTTACCCACAGAGCCACCTCACTGCCCCTAATAGTCATGGATTTTTGAAGACTTAATAATGGTTGGATCTAGGTTGGTTTACAGACTTTATATAATCTCTATCAAAATCCAAAAGGCAGTTTTTGTAAGAAATAAAAAAAAATCACACTAAAATTCATATGGTATTTTAAGGTACACTGCGTAGCTAATATTGAAAAGGAAGACAAATTTTGAGGCCCCAGTCTTTCTGATTCCAAAGTTTTGCAAAAAGTATATATAGTAACTCAAACAGTATTGTGCTGACAAAAGTATAGACATTTCTAAACCAGGACTGCCTGGGATTTAGTTTTTACAAGCAGTGTCAACTGTTTTCTGATCAGCTTGGTAAGGACATTTAATATGGTCAGAGAAATGTTTTCAACAAATGTTAGTGAGAAAACACTTATAAAAGAATGAAACAGGACCTTTACCTTACATTGTACACACACACACACACAACCCTAAAATTAAAAAAAAAACTAAATATAAGTGCTAAAACTAACATAAAGGAAAAACTCCTTGGCATAGAACAGGACAATGATTCTTTTGGGTATGATACCAAAAGTAGAGTAAAACATACACAAATGAAATAGATAAATGAGGTTACATCTAAATTTTAAAGTTAAGGCTGCAGTCAACATAGTGAAAAGGAAAGCTAGAGGGAGGTAGAAATCTTTGCAAGTCATGTTAAGGGACTGACATCTGGAACATAAAGAACTTCTGCAGTCCAGCAGCATGGCCGCCTAATCAGTACACGAGAAAGGGGCCTGAACAGACATTTCTCCAAAGAAAATACAGGAGCAGCCCTCAAGTTCATGAAAGATGTTCACTGTCACTAACACCAGGGAAATGCAAATCAAAGCCACAATGAAATGCAGCCTGTTCTAGTTTCGTTTCTGTTGCTGTAATAAAACATCCGGACAAGAAACAAATTAGGAGAGCAAGGCTGACTTTAGCTAACAAATCTAGATTATAGGCCCCTGCTCGATGGAGGGGCTGGGGGCTGTTAGCTGCATCACATCTGCAATCAAGAGCAGAGAGAAATGAATACATGTCTGCTCGTCTGCTTGCTGGTTTAGGCTCAACTCGATTTTTCTACTCTTACATAGTTCAGGACACTCTGCCTCGGGAATGGTACCACCCACAGTAGCCTGGTCTCCCCATGTCAGTTAACTTAAGTCAACCCCCCAGAGATGCCCACAGGCCAACTTGAATTAGACTATCTCTCATTGAGACTTTCACAGGCGATTCAAGGCTTTAATTTACAATTAAAGCCAACCGCCACATTACCTTATAACCATAGAATGACTACTATCACACAGGCGCACACACACGCACACGCACACATACACACACACAGACACACTGCACTACATTTCTCTGGAGGCACAGAAGGACTGTGGGCTATAGACTAAAGAATATGACAGCTAATTGCTGGAGGATGGCCTCAGAGCACATGCTGCTCCTGCACAGGGCCCTGTTTTGTTCCCAGCACCTGCGTCTGCTGGCTCACAGTCACCTGTAACTTCAGCTCTAAGGGCTCTAAGGCCTTCTTCTGGATTCGAGAGGCACTTTCACTGATGTTCACTTACCACCCCCATACATAATGAGAAATAACAAAAGTAATACTAAAACAGATAGAAGATGTGTTAAAATGTTTGCTATAAGAATGTCTGCTTTAAGGGCATATGGTAGTTGTATGTATAATTCTTGCAGCTTTCCTGAACAGCTTTACACATTATTTCAAGCTTGTGTTTGTTTGTGTGTGTGTGTGTGTGTGTGTGTGTGTGTGTGTGTGTGTGTGTGT
>CAJQZJ010032984.1:823467-834982 GCA_907164525.1 Lophiomys imhausi | reverse complement strand
GTGTGTGTGTGTGTGTGTGTGTGTGTGTGTGTGTGTGTGTGTGTGTGCGCGCGCGCGCGCGCACTTGTGTAAGACCAGGTCTATCTGTATAGTTGTGGCAATTTTGTGTTATTGAAATGAATTCAAGCAGGTAATAGAGCAGACATAAAGATAAACATGCTATCTGTCACTGAACTTTTTAAAAGTTGGATTTGAATTTAAAAGAATGTATTGTTTGCTTAGATTTCCAGGATGACATCAGCTTTTCTGAAAATAACTGTGTGGGGTTATAGTGAATTAACGTATAGCCTTTTTGGGCATCACCTACTTCTGTAAGGTTAGCAAGCTGGACATTGAACTTGGGAACTTGGATTCCTTCTCTGGACCACGGCCCGGGACTAATCCTGACAGTCATCACAGATCAATCCACATTTCACAACCCTGGATTTCCAGCTTCGGAAAATTAAGGGTAGAGAAAAGCTGCCAGCAGGAGCCTGCTGTTGACAAGACCTGGGGAAGCTCTGGATCCCAAGGTGCTGAAGTGGAGGAGGTACACCCAACATGCTTCAACCAAAGGCACCAAAAGCCTGATCCAGGTCAAGCCATGAGGCTCTGGGTCTCTCCTGTATTAGAAACATGAAGCCAGAGATGGCACTCCTTTGGGATGTGGGAGAGGGTGGAACTACCGTGGAAACATATTAGGAAAAGAAACAAGTGAGGCTCAGCTCCTGTTCTCTGAGTGTGTGGTGTACAACTACAATCCAGGCCCTGGAGAGTTAGAGGCAGGAGGATCGCTATTTTGATCTTGGGCTCCATGATGACACCCTGCTTCTCCTACTCACACTGGGCTGATAGCTACAGGTGGCCACATGGCAGCTGTCCTGCCCAGCACGTGGCTGTTAGCACTGTTAGGGTTGGGTGCTCTCGTGTAATTATATCACATAAACAATCCTTAAAAATAGATTCGAAACTGTAAGTATGGTCTCACTGATTCTTTGGGGGAAATGCTATGGGGCTAGTGAACTCAATTGTCTGTATCCCTTAAGAAGTCTTAGGTCAGGTTGGGAAAATAGTTCAATTTCAAGTTTTATTTTTATTGGAGAAAATCAGTAAGCCTTTCTTCTCACAGACTTGAAAGTTGTCGAACACTCTGTCTATGGCCAAACCTTTGCATGTTTCTTTAAAGCAATGATGTAACGAACCTTAAACCAGTCAGTTGGTGGAAAACATCTTTTTAAGGTGGGCAGCATGAAGAGACAGACACTTAGTTAACTTATTAATGTGAAAAATCCAGGTATTGCAACAAGCTGAGGAGGAACAAAACTGCCACTGCACTTAAGTTGGAAGAAAGGGAGAGTGATCTGTTGCTGTTGTTATTTTGTTTGGCTTAGTTTGAACTCAGCACCTCCTTTCCTGTTTCGCAGGGAGAAAGCAAACACGCTCTCCCTATCTCTCGCATGCACCCCCACCCCCCAATTTACTGGCTTTCACCCAGTCAGTTTCAAGCCCCACTTTGCACAGTACTGAGTTGGATGACTCTGCTGCACCCTAGAGAATATATTACTTGTTCACTCTTCGAGCCTTCCTCCTACCCTGGACTGCTTCCTGACATAGGGTTCTGGACTAATTCCCTACATCCTCCTCTACCCACAATGCTATGGCTGTTTCTAGTTCTAGTCTCTAGACTACACTCCCCTCTTCTCTTGTTCAGGAGCCTCCCTCAGTTCCAGTCTTCAGCTCCTCTGGCCTCTTCTCCTGTGTCGTGTCATACCTGTCATTACCCCCTCCTCTTGTATATCTACACAAGGATATCTTACAGAGTAGCTCCTCCCTTTGAATCTTCTTTTGTCATGGATACTCTTCTTGGGCTCCACACTGAAACACCCTTCTCTGGGCCTTCCTTAGCTCTCCAGTTCTATCTTCTTGCTGGCTCTGCTCACACCAGTCTCATGAACTTCCTATCCTTTACACACATTCCTTCCAGTTCAGATGTTCCTTAAAGTTCCAGATTTGAACTCTTAACACGATGTCTTTATTATGTCACATGTACAAGTATGATGTATATGTGGCTATCTGTGAATGTGTGCATGCCATAGCATGTGTAGGTCAGAGGACAAGTGTCAGAAGTTGGTCCGCTCCTTCTGCTTTGTTAAGGTGCGTCTTGCCTCACTGTATCTGTCATGCTTCATATTCCAGGGTAACTGGCTCTGGAACTTCCTGTAGAGAGCTGCGACGTGCCGCGCCCTAAAGATGGCGCCGGTTTCCGCCTTCCACCAGCCCGACGGTGAGCGCTCTCAGTGGTAAACAAGTCCATATTTGGCTAAGACTGCTGATCTGGCTTGCTTCCGCATATGTGGGCCTCTAAGATAGCACCACGTGGCTTTACTTGATTGGCTGTTCATATAGTATTTAGCCTGTGGGTTGGGTCTGCCCGGGCATTCGGAAGACTGTTTTCAAGGGACCTGAATAAACTGCTTGAGAAGAGCTTTTGCGAGTTGCATCCTTCTTGCTGGTCGAGGGGGACGCGACAAGTGGTGGCCCATACGGGGACCCAGAAAAGACTCAGAACTCCTGCAGTCAGGGGCAGTGCACTGGTAAGTTCCTGGGATAAATTGGGACAATAAAGTTTCATGGAAATAGCGAACAAAAGGTCAAGTTTCGCGGAGATAGTGAACAAAAGGTAAAGTTTCGTGGAAATAGCGAACAAAGGGTAAAGTTTCGCGGAGATTGCGAACAAAAGGTAAAGTTTCGCGGGGAAGCTGGGAACCGAAAGTAAATTTTTAATCATGGGATTGTCTCAGTCACATCCAATTTTTCTGGCTCTTCAGGAGCTACTTTTAGCTAGGAATTTGAAACTTAAGAAGTCAACCCTAGAGAGATTTTTGAACGAATGCGACTCCGTGGCTCCCTGGTTTGCGGTGTCCGGGAATCTTACGGTATCCTGCTGGGACAAACTAGGCAGGGACTTGGATTTTGCTTGGGAGCAAGGTACTCTGAAGCATGGAGTAAGACCGATTTGGAAGATGGTGAGGAGTTGTTTAGAAGATCAGAGATGCTGTAACGCAATCAAGGAGGGAGAATCAGCCTTGGAACTGCTGCAAGGGGAGAGATCTGAGCAGGTAGACAGTAAAAAGGAAAGTAACAAAGGCGAAAGATTTGAGCAGGCAGACAGTGAAAAGGGAAGCAAAAAGAAGGTTCCTCTCTATCCCGATCTTAGAGATTTTAGAGATTTTGAGGACTCAGAGGGTACGGATTCTGAAGGGGAGCTACACACTCTAATAGAACAGTTGGAGAGGACTGCTATTAGAAAAAGGGAAAAGAAAAAGGTAAAAGAGAAAGACACGTTGGCGGCAGTCGGTGTAAGTGAAGCCGTTGCCGTGGCACCTTCAGCCACGTTGGCGGCGGTCGGTGTAAGTAAAGCCGTTGCCGCAGCACCTTCAACTCCCCCTCCATACCCAGAAGCCGTTCAGATAGATCAGCCTGTTCAGTCCCTGAAAGTAGGGAGATCTTTCTGCCCGGGGATGTGGACACAAGTAAGAACAGAATTACAATTTGCCTATCCGGTATACCAAGACCCACAAGGGAACAGGTACTAGGAACCACTCGATTTTAAAGTAGTTAAATCCCTTGCAGAGTCGGTTTGTACCTATGGCATTACCGCTTCTTTTACATTAGCTCAAGTAGAAGCATTAAGCAGACATTGTATGACTCCGAGTGATTGGAGTGGCCTGGCCCGCGCCTGCTTAAGTCCAGGGCAATACTTAGACTGGAAAGCTTTCTTGATTGAGTATGCCACTGAGCAAGCAGCCATTAATCAGAGAGATGGAAATCCAGCCTGGGATAGAGATATGCTGCTTGGGCAGGGGAGATTTGCCAACCAGCAGACAGGATATCCCAATCAGGTTTATGAACAAATAAACCAGGGGAGATTTGCCAACCAGCAGACAGGATATCCCAATCAGGTTTATGAACAAATAAACCAGATAGCTATCAAGGCTTGGAAATCCCTTCCTAACAAAGGGGAGGTGAGTGAGAACTTAACTAAGATTCTACAGGGCCCCATGGAGCCCTTTTCAGACTTTGTGGCACGATTGGTGGAAGCGGCAGGGAAGATTTTTGGTGACCCAGATGCTGCTTTGCCACTAATAAAACAGTTAGTTTATGAGCAATGCACCAAAGAGTGTAGAGCCGCTATCACCCCTTACAAGAACAAAGGGCTAGAAGCCTGGATGAAAGTGTGTAGAGAACTTGGAGGGCTGTTAACTAATGCTGGTCTTGCTGCCGCAGTAGTACAGTTGACCAGAAAAGGTGGAGGAAGTTCAGGAGTTTGTTTTAAGTGTGGCAAGATGGGACACTTTAAAAGACAATGCCCCGGGGGAAGGAGTACAGGAAGTACAGGAAGTGTACAACACCCCAGGCAGCCGGGGTTATGCCCAAGATGTAAAAAAGGGAACCATTGGGCTAATGAATGCCGTTCAGTGACAGACATCCATGGCCAGCCTTTAACTCAAGGTTATGGTGGCGCTCGTCCAAAACACGGACAGCGGGGCCCACGACCCCAGGGCCCACAAATATATGGGGCAGTAGAGAATTAGGACAAAGAACAGAATCAAGAGAGATGGCCAACCCTCCGCCATCCGAGAGACCGCGGAGAGCCACTGCAGGCTCAGCAGGACTGGACCTCTGCTCCACCACCAGACTTGTATTAACGCCCCAAATGGGGGTCCAGTTAATTGAAACAGATTTTAAAGGACCCCTTGAACCTGGTACAGTTGGTTTGCTGTTAGGGAGGTCATCATCAGCCTTGAGAGGACTTATTGTCCATCCTGGGGTTATAGATCCAGATTATACAGGAGTGGTTAAGATCATGGTAGCCTCCCCCCGTGGTATAACAGCTATCTCTCCTGGAGATAGAATTGCTCAGTTGATCATGTTGCTGAGCTTACATGATCGCTATGCAGCAAAGGATCGAGAGAGAGGAAAAGATGGTTTTGGGTCCACGGGCATGGATCTGACTTTTCTCTCCTTGGATTTGGACCAACGCCCCATCTTGGAGTTAAAAGTTGATGGTAAAAAGATCCTGGGCCTTTTGGATACTGGGGCTGATAGGAGTACCATAGCAAAGAAAGACTGGCCTTCAGGTTGGCCTGTACAAGCCTCTTCTCAAACACTTCAAGGCCTGGGTTATGCTAAGACTCCAGATATGAGTGGAAAATGCAAGGTTTGTGTGTTACTTCCGTGCAGTATCAAAATTTTACAAAGGCTGCTAATCTGTCTAGACAATTGTCAAAGTTCCTCTTACAGGATTGGTCGGCTGAATTTGAAAATTTGATGAGAGAGCTGAGAGCGACAATCGTCCACATCAATTCCACTCGGGTGGATCTGAGCCTGGCTACTGGTTTGACTTCCTGGATACAGACGGCTATGGATCATCTTAAGGAGTGGGCGGGCGTAGGCTCTTTGGCGATACTGATGATACTAGCCTCTCTGGTTTGCCTATGGTGCATCTACAAGATGAGAGCCACACAGAAGCATAATGCAGCCATGATTATACAGGCCCTTGTTGCCATTGAGGCGGGCCAGTCCCCTCAGGCATGGCTCGCTGCCATGAAGCCTTAAATCTTCACTGAGCATAGTCCCTGCCCACTGAGGTATTCGTTCCATGGATATTAGGGTCTGGCAAGTCAATGACGGAGTAGACGGGTAAGTCTCGGCCACCTAAGACAGGGCAGCCCCGAGTGGGGAGGCTGACCTAGAGACGGGTAAGAGTTTGAGCACCGCCCTCCTACAGGCTCAGGCCCACCGTGAGATCCCCAGATAGGGGGATTACGAAGCCTTTCCAGGGACTTCTACCAACTTTAGAAAAAATAAAAAAGGGGGAACTGTAGAGAGCTGTGACGTGCCGCGCCCTAAAGATGGCGCCGGTTTCCGCCTTCCACCAGCCCGACGGTGAGCGCTCTCGGTGGTAAACAAGTCCATATTTGGCTAAGACCGCTGATCTGGCTTGCTTCCGCATACGTGGGCCTCTAAGATAGCACCACGTGGCTTTACTTGATTGGCTGTTCATATAGTATTTAGCCTGTGGGTTGGGTCTGCCCGGGCATTCGGAAGACTGTTTTCAAGGGACCTGAATAAACTGCTTGAGAAGAGCTTTTGCGAGTTGCGTCCTTCTTGCTGGTCGAGGGGGACGCGACAACTTCCAGTTGGTTGATGCTCCTGTCTCTACCTCCCATCTCATTTTAGGACAGCTGGGATTACAGATGTGTGCCACCACATCTTCCGTTTTTAAAATGTGGGTTCTGTGGACCAAGTCCAGGTACACATAGCACTTGCTTTTACACACTGAGCCATCTCACCCCCACCCCCGAAGTCCCACTTCAGGGTCCCCTTGACTCTACTCTCTCTCTCTCTCTCTGATGAATTGCCTACCCTCCTCCTACATCTTGGTAGAGTCTTCTAGTTAATACATCCTTCTGGCCTCCTGTTTTTCCTTACTATCTGTCACCTTCCATATGCAAGTGACCTCTAAACCATAACACTCTCCCATCCACCAGCCCACTCCTTTGCCCTCCTAACTACTTTGGTTTAGGCTCTGGGGCTCCAGCTCTCTTCATCTTCAGCCGCATCCAGCTTCTTGCTATCATGGACACTTCATTGGAAAAATATAAGAATAATTTCATACTATGGGTAAAAGTTAGTCTTCGAACTGCTAGTCCACATCTGCCTGTCCAGCTCTGGATTCTGATATGATATTACTTCTAATAGTCTCAACTCAGTACTCCAATTCTAATGGGAATAGCCTGATATCTTTGTCAAATCCTCATCTTTTAAAACCCAGCTCAGTTATCACCACCTCCAGGAAGTCATCCTAAACTCTCCCAGGCAGAATCAGTAAAGAGTTGCCCTTTGTCCTATTCAGACCTTAGCATGGTGTGGTTTTCATCTCTTTGTCTTCCCACTGGTCCATGAGACATTAATAGCTCAAAGAGGGAAGAGGCTACCAGTCAAATCTCACAATAACTGGAAGTCAAATTTGTGTGTTACATTAATCACACCAGAAAACACAGTGCTCTATAGCTTGGGGTGCCCTCACTATTGTTCACAATGCAGGAGAAATGGAACAGTGAGAAATCACTCTCCTAGGCAGCAGCATGTCTGTAAAGACCCAACAAAGACCCTCCAAGCTCAGAAAACCTGCTGTATCTCCCAGTACTACTTTTCTCTTTCCCACAATTCCCACACCCTACCTTCCTCCACTGTCCGCTGACAAAGCCCACATCCCATCCTCTGTGGAAACAGATCCACAAGAGCTCACCACATTTTTTAGAATCACATTCCACGCTCCTTCCTAGCCAATTGCACTGCCTTCCCACCTCGCCTGGGATGTACTGTCCTTACATTTAAGTGAGGTCCGCTCTGAATCAAGAGTTTCATCCCAAAAGTTATCCCTCTAGCTTGATAGCCACAGTTTTCCCCCTCAAGGGTTTATAGGCCCACAATAAGCTCTAGTTTCTCCCCTAGTAGTGTCCAAGTTTTCCTATCTCCTTTCATAAGTTTCAGTTTAATATTGCTCAATACTCTCCACTCAAACCAGGCTTGATCTCTACCTCCCATCCCTCTGATGCAAAGGACTTCACATTGACACATACCCCACTCACCCCTGTTAGCGGCACCAGCTCAGCTGGTCAAGACCTGCTTTCCAAACTGGGCTTGGCTTCCAGCACGCTGGACTCCCCTCTCCCTGTGGCTACTGGTCCTCCTCTCATTGTATAGCTTTTCCAGCCTTCATCTTCCCAACCTCAGACCTCTAACATTGGCTTATTCCAAGTAATCCTCAAGTCTCCCCCCATGTACACACACACACATACACACACACACACACACACACACACAGTATCAGGACATCTCTCCTCAAGTTTAGTATCTATACTTTATTACTTGCTCAATTTTTCCACTGAGGTGCCTGGTAGGTACCTCAAACCAACTGCTTGAGTTTTCTTCCTGCACCCACTAAATAGAATCTCCATCAACTAAGCTGCAAATCCAGACTTTTCTGAGTCCTTTTTGTTTCACACTCTACAATGGCATCCTCAGTAAATCTTGTCCTTTGTAAATGTATCTAGATCCCAGCTGTGGCCATTATTCCAGTCCTTTCCCCATCCTCCCCAGCTCCTACCTGCTCTCTCTGCCTCCATTGACTTCCCTCTGCCTAGCAAACAGAATGATCCTGTAGAGTCCAGGCCAGGCCGTGTTGGTTTTCTACAGAAGTTCTTGTAGATGCTTCCCATTTTGCTTCCACATGCCAGGATCCATATTCTGTAATTGCCAGGAGGTTGGGCAGGAATTTCCCCCAAAGAATGTTTGCTTCAAGTGGAACAAGATGGGAAAATCAGAGACCAAAGGCTGGCCGGGGCTTTGAGACTTTGCCTCACGTGAAGGCCTACTGGTGCCTCTCTGGCGCTCATGCCTGCTACTCTCCTTTCTGTTCTCAGGCACTGTAGCTTACTGGATGCTTTTATTCTATGAAGTGTGCTAAGTCCACTATGCCCAAAGACCTTCCCATTACTCTTGAAGTCCCAGAAACTTTTCCCCCAAAACAGCTGTAGGGATTGCCCTCCCTCTGTCATTCACATCTCTACTGGAAAGTCCTTTCATCTAGGAGACTTATCTGACCCAAACATCTAACCTAAGATGGGCTTCACACCCCAGCCATTGTATGATACAACCTGACTGCGTAGCATGGAGAAAGACATGACAAGCACCTTGTCTTTCTCTGTCCCCATCCCAGCCTTGCCACTGATGACCAAATAACATTCTCATCTCCCCAAATGCCACCTGTGCATAGCTGAGGTAAGGCCTTGCAACTTAGATATGCATCCTAACATCTGGTTTTGAAAGAGTGAGTGGTGCCATAACTACGAGGAGCCTGTCTCAGTCTGCAGATCGCCCACTGGTAACTTGGTTCCTCCTGGCTTCGGATTTGGTGCTCTTGCTTCCAGCCTCCCACTTCTTTTTGTGCGGCAGATTGGCCTTCTGTGCCTCATTCAGGGTATCAAATTTAAAATTCTGCCTCCTGTTTTGCCTTAAGAAAAACCCACCATGATGTCTTAACCCCCATCAAACCCTACAGAGCACCTGCCTCAGACCTTTGCTTGCTGCATATCTTACTTTTTCCTTTTCAAACCATATCGTGCTTAGAGAAAGCTCATTTTCAGGGTCAAACACACAGGTAATTGTGCAGGGAGAAAAAAAGTCTATCCAAAATGGTTGAATGTTCCAGGCATGGAAAATAAATTGACCTCCACTCAGGTTACTGGCAGAAATACACAGGGAGAAAAATTTGCATCTGCTTCCCATTGTAAATGCCTAAAGGGCACAACCCAGAGATTAGCCCCGCAAGCAGGATGAAGGTGCTGCTGCTGACAGTCTGACCTCCGCAGCCGTCCTGGGAAAAGCCTATCCAGTACTTGGCTTACTATTACTAGTTCGTGCCCATTTCTGAGTATGGCTTCTTCTGGAGTTTAATTCAAAGAACTTCCTTCTAAAAACTGAAAATAAAAATAGGACAACTAACTCCCTTCTCCTCCAACCTCCCAAAACACAAAGATTTTGTCTTCTTCATAGCCATAGAAAATAAGATTGCAGAACTGAACAGAACCTTGAAGACACCCTCTTCAAGAGGGTGTCACTACCATAGCCTCTTGCTGTTTTAAAGAAAAGCACCCATTAGCCATTGTTGTAACTCGGAAACTAGAAAGGAGGGGATAAGATCAGTTATCAGCAGTAACCCCCTGCTCAGCTTCCTTACATTGATGTCCCAGCCGTACCACATAGACTAGCAGACAAGCCCTGATAAGAAATGCCTTTAAACATTCTCATCAGGAAGGTCCTCCAACCTGGCTCACGTAAGAAAACTTTATTGATGCTAATAAAATACATAAGGCTTTTAAACCAATATCTGTTTAAATGAATGAGGACCATCAGCAGAACCATCCATGGCTAGAAGAAACCACCAGGCTGTGCAGACCAGGATCAGTATTCTGTTCTTGAGAGGAGGTGGGGCAGGAACTTCCCATGCAGAGCATTTGTTTCAAGGGGACAAGATCAGAAACTAAGAGACCAAAAAGCTCTGAGACTTTGTCTCATCTGGAAGTCAGGTTAGTAGAGAAAGTTAGAGTCGGGGTACCCATGAAGGCGAAACAGCAGTTAGAAAAATAGCTCAGCCACCGCCCTCCTGCATGCGGCCCCTGCTTAGTTTTACACAGACATTCCAAATGGAGCCTTTCAAAACTGAGCCCTCAAGTGAGGGCAGCTGGAGCAACACTTTGGATGATATCACGAGACTCCCAGGGCGACGCTTCCTGGCTTCCCCAGCGTATGCCAGTGCCCATTTTACAGGGGGGATTTATGATCCTTCTCTCAGTAGAGCCAGCCAAAGTTTTATAATCTTCATTAAAAACCAGCACCACGTGTAATAATATGAAACACTGCCCTACACAGGGGGGCAAGTTATAGGTGCTTAGGGAAGGAAACATGGCAGTTCCAGGCCTTGGCAAGGGGTAAAGTCGCAGGCCCCAGCACAGCACTAACACTACCTTATTGGACTGCAAACGTACGTTCAGCCTAAGTCCTAATTACCATCTTTAAATTTTCAACTACCACCAAGCCTTCTGACATCAAACCCAAGATGGCTTAACGGGCACCAGCATCCTGACAGCATTCAGAGGGACAGCAAGGGGTGGCCGCTGGAACACAGTGGGAGCTGAGGCTAGTGGTGGAAAGGAGCTCTTCTTTTAGACTAGGAAACGTAGTTCCTGGGGGTTGGGGGGTCCTTTTAAAGGACCCTCTTGGGTAGGGAGCTCCTCCGTCAAGGCCCGCTTCCCATAAAAGCGGGTCGGTTCAGCTTTCCAGGGGTCCTTGGCTCATCTCGTCCTGCTCCTCCAGGGAAGCTGTAGCCAATCCTGAAATGTCAGGTTCCAAGTCGGCTTCTCCCTTTGATGAAGTGCCCACAGCTCTGGCGACCTCCCCACGTGCCACACTGTCCTTCGCCGCTATCGTAACCCCACGGGCCCCACAAGCCCTGACTTTCTAGGCCCGGGGTAAAGCTAAGCGGAGCAAGGCAGTCGTCCGGGCTGGGAAGACAGGGCTCTTCGGGCCCGCGCGGCCGCCACAAAGCCGGGAGACGGGCGTCCGCGGCAGCGAGAGGCGCGCCCCCCTCCCCGAGCCAGCCGGCGAAGCGCGCGCCCGCCCCGGGCCCGAGCCCCGGGGAGCGCCGTTCGCGGAACGGCTTACGCCAGTCGCCCGGCGTACGGCGCCCCAGCGGCCGGGGAGGTGCGCGGCCCCGCTCCCGTAAAGTTATTGTGAATGGGGAGCCGGTGACGTCAGCGCCGAATGTCAACAATGTAGCGATTGAGAGTGTGGGCGTTCCGGGAGAGCGCGAGCCGCGCGGCGCAGCCAGCAGCCCCGCCGCCGCCGCCGCCGCCGCCTCTGCAGCAGCAGCCCCGCGGCCGCGCACCGGGCTGCGGTCGCCCCTGCG
>CAJQZJ010032984.1:712146-737604 GCA_907164525.1 Lophiomys imhausi | reverse complement strand
CTCTCTCTCTCTCTCTCTCTCTCTCTCTCTCTCTCTCTCTCTCTCTCGTCTGTGGGTCAAGATGTGAGGTCTCAGCTACTGATCCGGAACCACCCCTGCCCTGTCGACTACCACACCCCCACTTTGATGGTCATGGACTCTAACCCTCTGAAATTTTAAGCCCCAAATAAACTTTCTTCTGTCGGTTGCTTTAGCCATGATTTAAAAAAAAAAAGTAACTAAGACATGTTATTTGCAGAAGTAGGGGTGGGGTGGCTCTAACACAGCTGCATCACCAGAAAGCCCACCGCAGCATGGGTGATGACAAACAAAAGTTGCATCCCTGGGACTTTCTGCATGACTTATGACTGCTCAGCTTGTCCAAAAGTCTCCTCTCTTCACAAGTTGTTATTGCTTCTGTAACCTTTGAGAAAACCCTAGTGACTCTTGGGAGTTTTAGGAACTTCCTCAGACATTAGAGTTTTGTTTCTTCTTGAAGCTTGTAAATGTCATTTACTTCCTGAGTCCCCAAGGAGCCTCCTTTCATAGGGGAGTGATGCAATTTGGAGGAAATTGCTAGGTAACGCAAGTGGTAAGCCAGGTGTGGTTGGTAAACCTTCATCCTAGATGATTGAAGTTCAGACTTCTCATCCAAAACAGTCAAAATGGATAGAGAGTTTCTTAGTCTGTCTGACAGCCCTGGATGATATGCCCTTTGGTAGTGTGTACCATTGACAAACATAAATTAAATCTGCTATTTTAAAGCATGGCTCCTGTGTATCAATAGGGTGATGGAATCACTTCTATGCTTTCTCTTCTGAGGCATACAATGAGAATTGCTCCTAGTTGTATGCAAACAGTGCTCTACTGGCTAACGTAATGCCATTGTTCTTAGGTGATGACTCTTCATATTTCATTCTTATTTTTTATGTAGTCCCAAAATATATCCTGTCCAAATGAGGAATACAAGTAAATATTAATATTAAAACATCAGAAGATGATAGAGTGAAGGAAAATGGGCTGAGCTGATGCCAGATAAAAGGAAAACTGGCCTAAGTATTGTGATTAAATTTAGTGGAACTACTTAGTGTCTATTGTATGAGGTAGTGTCAACAAGTGCTGGGAGTTTGATGGCCACACAGAGCAGACAAGGTATTTTCTCTTGAAATGCTTATAATCCAATAGGATGATTGAAACCGATTGCCTACTTGCAGTTTTACACAGAATAAAGTTGTGCTGGCCAGGGGTGGAGGTTGGAAGAGAAGGGCCTGTCCGTTTGAGTGCTGTCAGGAACTTTGTCTCATGTTATGCTTTTTGGTTCTTAGGACAGTCGTGAGCAGTATGTGAATTTACCCCATTTTTGAGGAGGAGAGAACTAAGATTTAATACCATACTCCATTCACACACCAAAAGATAGCTGAAGGTCAGATCAACTGTATTGCCCACAACTCTAATTTCCTTTTTTGCTATGGTAAAATAACCTGACCAAACACAACGTGAGGGAGGAAATGGGTTATCCATCTTACAATTCCATGTCACAGTCCATCATTGAGGAGAGTTTGCTGTTCCACACAACATTACCTCCAACCAAGGAACTCACCATATAGCCAAAGAAATACAGCAGGAATCAGGAAGGTGTTGCTTGCTAACTGACTCACAGGCCAGCTTATGCTCAGATAGATTTCTTATATAGTCCAGGATATCCTGCCTAGGGATGGTGTCACCCACAGTGGTCTGAGCCTTCCTACCTCAATTGACAATCAAAACAACCCCCAACAAATATGCCCACAATCTTATCTAGGCAGTTCCTCAATCAAGCTCTCTCCACGGATAACTCCAGTCTATGTTACGTAGCTTGTCAAAGCTAACAAGGATACCCAGCAAGCCCTGCTTTGGTTACTCTTCTCAGAGATTTCTGTGCCCCACAAAGCCACAGTAGCACAGCCCTGGAAAGGCCAGCAGGTGGGCTAAGGACTTCCACCCCTGGAAATATAAAAGAATGGAGAATCCTCTGGCTGACCTTAAAGGTCACAGGAGGGAGATGATGCACACTGGCCCTCTGTATCCCTCTCCTCATTCTCAAAGTGTAGCACAAGTCTCTAACATTGAGCATATCATGCCTTATATGATACTGCTTCTGACTTTCTTGAGTCTTATGAGCTTTGGGCACATGTGCCATGCTCCTCCTTTGCTGGGAGTAGCATCAAGTGGCAGACTCTACATGACCTGGCCATTCACTCATATCATTCCTTCTGTATTCTTATTTTAGATAGTCACTAAGTCAAGAGAAGCACCTGGGACAGGTAACCTCTTCAGTATCACCAAGAGACAGACTGGCTTTTGGTAGTGGCAGTCTTGAATCTAAACATTGGTTGCCTGGCAGTCTTACCAGGCAGTTTTACCTTCCAGTTACCTGGAAGTCTCTAGCATATGCACCGGAAAGGTTATGCAAAAGAACAATTACTCTTGCTGCCCAGTGGCATCCAGACTAGCTTCTCTGTTACTACCAGGTATCTCCTCTTTATAACTCTTGTTTCTTCTTCCTTGTCACAATTATCTAGTTAAGATCCAGAATATTAATTTCCAGTCACATTCTCTTACATTTTTGGTTGTGAGCCTAGCCTTTAACGGCTGAGCCATCTCTCCAGCCCTCCAGTCACATTCTCTATCCCTGGGGAGAAAGGGTGTAGAAAGGTACTCTTGTCTTTGTGGCTTTGGATGGGTGCAGGGATCAACATTGTTCAGTCTCTTGGTCACAACTGTGGTATTGTGTGCTTGATGCCTCAGTATGGGCTTGGTGAGGACACTGACATTCAGAAGAACCGGAGCTACAGGTCCGGAAGTACCTGCAAAGAGTCCTCAGGCAGCTTACCCTTGTTTCTGTGCCTCTTCAGGACCAGCGGAATAAACAGCATCAGAAGTGGGGTGAGGAACGGTCTCTGTTTTCTCCTTTGGGTACTTAATCCCAGCACCATGTTTCCTGGAGTGGAAAGGAGATATTAGAGTGTCTGAAATATATCAACTTTACATTTATTTAGTCTTGGACAATGGTTCCAGTTCAAGGCTGTTAGGATTTGACTGAAGAAACATGTGAAGTACTCCAATGCTAAAAACAGGATGTAGAAAACTAGGGGTTTCTCTTACCTGCTCTCTAATTGCCCAAGCTCCTCATTCCTGGAGTTTTAAACATTTCCCCCGCAGACTTTCCTCTGTATTTTCTCTCTGAAATCTGATCATTATTTTATTTCTTCAGCCACTCTTACCTAAAATCTCTTGGTCTGTCTTATGTCTAGTCCTTTGTTTACACAGCTGAATGTAGTGTAAGGAAAAGGAGGGCCAGAATGTAGTGTAAGGGAAAAGAATGGCCAAGATAAGAGCGCATACATTTGAAAGCCAAAGAGTGACACCCTTATCATGGTAAAGAGTGAAATGTTTGCATGTATTACCTTATATCACTTTGGAGTACCTGAGCTTCCCAGCTTTGAGACAGATTACAAAAAGCTTCTAGAATAAACAAATGGGAAGGGAGAGAGGCATTGGAGTGGAGAGAAAAGCCCAAGTCAGCATATTCCATTCTCAGTTGTCAGTTTCAGCAGCATTTTCAAGAGCCAAGACATGGCACACAGAGAAACAGCCCTTGACACTCTTAAGCTTCCCTTAGAGTAAGGAGGATGGAATCAAGTTGGTTTATTCTATTCTTATCACACCTAAAAGAACCATAGCAATGATCCAGGGAACACAGATGTCTCATTGAAGGTGGAGGTTGTTGGTGAATAGTGGTGAAACAGGTAGACCCAGTCTTCACTTTCCTCCAACTCCCACTTGCTGATGCTCAAGACGCCCAAACCAGGAGAGTATATAACCCTAGAAATGCCACAGGATCTCACCAGGAACCCGAATCTCCTAGTCCCCATCATAGAGAGGATTTGGCTGGTGAGGGGCACTTGGCCACATTGCCAACGCTATTTTATTTGCTTGCCTGACCCTTGCTTTTCACTTATTTTGGAAATTTTCAACCCCACCCATACCTATCTACCTCCTTCATTCCTTCCCTCATATCTCCCTCCCTTCCTTTTCTCCCTCCCTCTCTGAAACTGGGGCTTAAACCTAGTGCCTCAATCATCCTGTGCAGGCTCTCCACTGCTGAGCTACAGCCATAGCTCCCCTGATTTCCTCTTTTACTTTCCATGTCCCCCCTGCATTCACACTTCCTGCTACTTGCCTTGAGTGATTGCACGTCATTAGCCTTTTAGCTGTGTAAGGGTGAACACAGACTTTATTACCCATTGGATCAATTTTGTTGGATCATCTGACTAAAAGGCACAGTGACATATGGGATTGGTTTTCTCAAAGAACCCTCTAAATCTGTACTTAGTTTTGTCCAGTGTGAGGGGATTTCAACTTCTTAAAAGCTAAAAATAGTTAGAAGACACCCTTGGGCAGCTGCTTTCTTAATGATTTGTACTTAAGAGGGCAGGTTGTGTTTTTAAGCAGTAGGCTTTTCTATGCTGCTTCATAGCCAAGTTGCCTTCAGGACAGCCAGGTTTTCCATGTTTCAGAGGAGATGGGAAATATTTTATATAACAAGGCCAGTCTTCTGCTTGCTGTCCACAAGTGAACTGACCCAGTTTCTAAAAGAGTCATCTGTTCTCTGAGGAATTTTCTATTAACAATAGTTGTTCACTGGTGTTTTGTGGTGCCTGTATTTTATTGGCAGAGAAGATGTTGGCTTTATTTTTTAATCCATGGCTTCTGGACATATTTTAGTTCCATAGTATCTCAAAAGGAAGTTACTTCTAGCTCAGAATCTACTGCTTATTATAACATGACCAAAAAGAGTTTTTATACTCTTGTATCAGGCTAAGTAAACTATTCTCTTAGATTGACATCAGAACTGACAGTATTAATCAAAAAGCACATCGTCTACTTGTAACAAGTAAACAGTTGTGTATTATTCCCAATAATAGTTAAGAACATGTGCAGCCCTGGGGCTGGGGAGACATCTCAGTGGTTAAAGTACTTGTTGTACAAGCGTGAAAACCTCAGTTTGAACCCCAAAACTCATGTTAAAAGCTAGGCATGGCAGTGCTTGGCAGTGCACACCTTTAATCCCAGCCGTGGGCAGCTGAGATAGGAGGACCCAGGGGAGGGGGTGCTGGCCAGCCATAGGTGAGCTACAGGTTCGGTAAAAAACAGAAAACAAAAAGCAAAACCCTGTCTTAAGAAATAGGGTGGAGACATTGCAGCCACACACACGCAGGTATGGGCAAAGACACCCATGTGTACACACATGCCCTTAACTCTTCCCACTTAGCATGCACACACACAAAAGATTTAAATCCTGACATTAAAATATTTTTCTTTAAAAAAATTAAAACCTCAAAGACATTATATATCAATTATCAAAATTGTTTTTTCAATCTTATGTTAACAGTGTGTACCATCCTTGACTTCATGACTGAGAGTAAAGGATGCTCTATGTCCCTAATATTTCCCTCAAGGACGTTTTAGTCTGGCTTGGCTGTGGAATGGCATACATGCAGATGACATAAGAACCCTGGGGTAAGGACAAGGAGGGACAGGAACAGTTAATTTACTGAGAACTGTGTGTTCAGGTTCTAAGGGATCTGGGACCATGAAACATGAAGGCTGGGTTATTTAGGTATCTCTTCAAGCATCTTTGCCTGCTGGTTAGGACCATGTGCCCATTTTCCTGTTTGCCAGTGTGAATAATAAAGTGACATTGTGTCATTAGATATCTCTGTAAGGTACCACCGGGACAAGCTTTCCAGTTATATGATAGGCTGGATCAATACATGTATTAAGTAAGAAACAGCAAGTATAGAGTTTCTATTATAAGGTTAGAAATCCTCTGGTAATTCAATTATTTTTCATATTTTTTCATTCACTTTTAGTCAATTAGATGCTGAATTTTTGTGCCTTTGAAGCTGCTGTTTCCCAGGCATCGTGTATATATGGAGATGTGTGCATGGATTCACCCTGCAGAGCAGGGATGCTGGGATCCTTCTTGTACTATGGCTAGGATGTGTCACTGCTGACGCTGGTGTGCTGTTTTCTTTGGAATCTTGAGATGGGAATGACATCACCTTTCCTGATTTATAAAGAAGCAAGAGTAGCATGATGTTCACTGACTAGTAGCATGCATGGATTAAGAACTTATCTTTTGAAAACGCAATTGCAAAATCATTTTATAGCTATGGAAAGTGCCAATATGGGGGATGCAGCATTGCACTTCCCGTCCTGGCCTCGGTGAATGTGTTGTTCTCCAGCAGACAAATATGGAAGACTAAGAGCGTGAGGGGGCTCTGGCAGGTGGGCCACTGAGAGTGTGAGGACTTCTTCCTTTTCATATATATTGTTTTAGTTTTAAATATTGTGGGGTTTTTTTTGTTAAGTCACTGTAATTAGCAAGCACCACTACTGAAATCTAGTTAAGTCTCTAATTCCATTTTTCTTAGGAAGATTCAAACATTTAAATCTTGCTAGATGCAGCCTTTGAGAATGTAAGCAGCCATACATACAACGGTGTACTGTTGTCTTCTCGTAGCTCCTTGTGAGAATCTTTCAAAGGAAAAAGTTGTCAGGAACATTTTACTCTTATCTTTGTTTAATATTTGACAGATCGGAAGCCCTGGAGCCATATTGCAGTTTTATTCCAAAATTTAATTAAAGTAATTTAAAAACTCTATAAAGAACTAATACCACAATACAAAACAACAACAACAACAACAACAACAACAACAAAACAGATCCTTATTCAGTTATTTAGGGGGCCTGGG
The DNA here is from genome assembly GCA_907164525.1 of Lophiomys imhausi. Taxonomy (NCBI): domain Eukaryota; kingdom Metazoa; phylum Chordata; class Mammalia; order Rodentia; family Muridae; genus Lophiomys; species Lophiomys imhausi. The sequence continues at coordinate 730,825 of CAJQZJ010032984.1, read as the reverse complement.
GGTTATGGAGGTCCTGGGTTACCTTGTTCATTTTTGATGGCAAACTGACTTCTTAAAATGCTCAATGAGTGTCATCTGCAAGGAGGTGCCACAGTGCAAACCTGGAGATGATGCAGCCAGGCTCTCACCTCTGCCCTCTGCCCACTGGTTCCCCTGTTCCTCGGGGGCAGTAGGGAACGGCACTAAAGTCTGGTACATGATACCACTGCCACTCACCAGTTTCTTGTGTTTATTAAATATGTCCAAATGCCACCTTGAAATTCCTAAGTCTTGGCTTTGCTCATCAGTGCCTCAGGTCCCAGCCCTTAGTAAGTGCTCAAAGATTAGTTATTTCAAAGAATATCCTTGTCCCTGTGGCTCTGTAGCATGTCCCAAGACTCTAGACATGACTGCCTAGACCAGCATTATCCAATATGGTAGCCATTAACCACATTAGATATTTAAACTTAATTTAAATTGCATACAAATTTTAAAACTCCCCTCCCCCCAGTTTCACTAGTTATTTCTTGGCTTAAGCTTTTACCCCCTTGACAATGCTAAGAAGCTACAATGTGAGCAGCAGTGTTATATGCTGGCCTCATTGCTCTCCCTGCTGCTCTGAGCACTCAGGCCTCAACAGGCACATGTGGCTGCCCTGTTGACTAGTATGAGTGGCTGCAGTCATGGCAGAGAGTTCTACTGGACACAGAACTTCATGGAGATTCCCTGGACCTAATAGGCTAATAGGTTTCCTGCTTGTGTTTACAGTGCAACTGACTGCTTCAGGAAGTGAGGATTCTGGAACAAGAAGGACTTTGAGGAGCTGCTTCACACTGTGACATGTCTGATCCCTTGTGCCCATCCCTGAAACATGAACAAGGTAAGGGATACTTTGAATATGCTTTTGAATTTTCCTGTATTTCTGTAATATTCAGGAAATATTTCCAATATTTCCTGTATTGAATTTTCCATGATTTTCTTGAGCACAGGTATGTGTTTATAGACGTAGGAGGTTTCTTTCCCTGCCATTAAAGTTTCACTGGTTGGATAGTTGTATAATGGTCACAAGCTATCTTTCAGGCAGGGTGCAGGAGCTGTTGGCCACTCCATGATTTATGGTCCTCTAGAGTTCCCCTTGCAGTTCCCAGTGGTATTTGATAAATGAAAGTTGACTATTTGTGTGACTGTGTTGACATGAATATTGAAGCATTAGGCTATGGGGCCAGCCTGCCTGAGATGATTATCGGTTCTGCCAGACCTCAAGCAAGTGACCTAACTTCTTGGTGCCTCTTTTTCCCCATGTATAAAATGCTAATAATAGTGGATGAAATGTGCTAAATCATGCCATTTGCCTTGTATAGTGTCTGTCTGCATTACAGGCCTCTTAGAAAAAAATGACAGTGTTTTGGTGTTGGGATACTGCTAGCCCATAGACATAGCTGCAAGAGAGTCAACAAGTTGGGATACTGCTAGCCCATAGACATAGCTGCAAGAGAGTCAACAAGTTGGGATACTGCTAGCCCATAGACATAGCTGCAAGAGAGTCAACAAGTGTGTCCAGCATTTCCATTTGTTCTCTGATTGATTTGCTGAGCATTAATTAATTACCAGATGGGCAAATTAGGGATAAGTGATAAGTAAGGCTTGAATTGAGCTGCTAGCAGGTAGCTGACTATTTTAAGTTTGAGTATTCTAATGAAGTATGTATCAGATGCTCTGGAGGCACAGAAGAAACATCCCTATCTGTGACTGTCTTAGGTTTCTGTTGTTGTGATAAACACTGTGACCAAAAGCAACTTGGAGAGGAGAAGGTTTATTTGGCTTATCAGTTACGGTCCATCACCAGGGAAAACCAAGGCAGGAACTGAACCAGAGACTGTAGAGGAATTCTGTCTACTGGCTTGCTTCCAGTGCTTGCTCAGCTTGCTAGATTATACAACCCAGAACCACCTGCTCAAGTACCGCCTACAATGGGCTGGGCCTTCCCAAACCAACCAATAATCAAGAAAATGGCCTACAGACTAGCCTATAGGCAATCTGATAGAAGCATTTTCTCAACTGAGGTTCTTTTCCCCAGATAACTCTAGCTTTTGTCAAGTTAGTCTACCAAACCAAAGTAGACGTAGGAAGACCAGTACAGAGGAGGTGAAATTCTGAGTCGGGACCTGGATGGTAAATGGTAATTTCCTGGGTAGACTATGTAGAACTGGACATTATAGGTCAAGTAAAAGCCTGTGTTTGGGCACAAAAGCATATGAGAGGGTCTGGTATACTCGGAAAGAAACAGCAGATGTGTGGCATGCCTGGGGGAGAGCCATCTCTCTGTGATTCTTCGCACAGTGCCAAGGGAACTCTGTAGTGAGTGACTGTCTTCTGCAATTTAGGATTTTTAGTGGTATCCTCTTCCTCCAATTCTAGATACAACAACAAAATTGTCTCCTGGTATTTATTTTTCCACTGTCCCTTGGCAAAAGTCACCTCTGGTTTACAACAGTGGTGGCCAGTGGCCATGCATGAGCTCAGTGATGGAGGGAAGGCCAGGTTTTTGAGCCACAAACCTGTGAAACAAGAGAGAGGTTTCAAGAAAACAAGTCATGACATAATCTATGGGTTGTAGTACAGTTGTACAACACTTAGGTGTGTTTTGGTCTTGACCGCAGAAAGGCCATTTAACCTGTTGAGTTCCCAGTGTAAAGCTGCCCCCTGGTGATTTTTCTTAGGCCATTCTTTTGACCTTCTTAAGGATGGGAGGAGCTAAGACCCTTCAGTATTTGCATCTTAATAGGAGGTTGTGGTTGCTACAGTATCTGAAGGGGCCAGAAAAACAGAACAAAGCAACAACAGAACCAAGAAATTGTGTTAAAGAACTTTGCATTTGGCTGAGTTGAGCCAAAGAAAGAGGAAGCCTTCTGTTGGAAGCTCCACTGCTCCCCCACAGGTCACTATCCAGGCTTAAATACTCACCTTTTAACAGGCGAATAAGTCAGCTTTGGGAGTTTTGAAAGATAAACAGCAGTTCTGCCCCACAGTCATGACTGGAAACAGAAATCTACCACCCCAAACCTTGGCTCCTGTTGTTTTGAGGTTGGTATACTGGAAAGTCAAGACCGTGCTTGCGATTTACAGTCCACATGCACAATGCCATCAGTCAGCTCTGTGTTGCCTCCAGGGAGTCTTGGGAACTGATGTCATGGCCTTGCTCTTGGTGCACACTTAAGAGGCAGACTCTTGGGAACCGGTAGGTGTGCCTGTACTTGGGAAGTTACATTCTGCGTGCGTGGCTCAGGGAATGATTTATTTTATATCATTTTAATTGGAAGTAGTGATTAAGCTGGGTGTGTCATCTTCCCTGGTCAGCATTTTTTTTTAATGGCTTTCTTGGCATAAGACAAAGAATAGGTCTTTCTCTAGGTGAGGACACAACTCTTCTCAGTACAATAAAACTAGAGAGTCATTTCATCAGTGAGGAATGTAACATAAATGTTGGAAGTGTGGTCATGGGTGTGGCTGGTGTTCTAGATAGATTTGTTCCTAGAAAGCTGGGACACATTTCAACTGTACCTTTTCATTAGACATATTCTCTAATACTGTCCTTCCTTCCTAAATATCGGCTAGGATGATTTCAGTTAGAGAGAGATCAGGACATCAGGTAGCCACAGTATTCTAAGATTATTTCTTTGCAGCAGCAGGGGGACACTGGTGGCAGATTTCTTTGTGGTCTATCAGGGCTAATCGCTCTAGAAAACAGGAATGGCTCCCATGGCACAAAGGGATTTCTGGCTTATTTTAATAATTTAATCATGGGCTAACCTAATAGCCAGTGAACTACCATCTACCAGGTAGAGCTTTTCATTTTTCAAATTTTCTCCTTCTTACCTATGGCCCTGCTAGTACCTCTTTGCATTAGTGAGGACAGAAAGGGGAACAAGCTATTTCTAGGTACCAGGCTCGTTGTAAAGAGACTGCCGTTTCCTGAGGCTAGAGTGCAGGAATTATGTCCATTGAATGTGCATTCTGGCAGGTTTGCCTCATACTGACTCACCTTCTTCCCATTGTGAGCAGGCTTAGTGATTGTACAATCTGAGCCTTATGCATTCAACAAATGGTGAGATGCATGTTTTCTAGGGCATCCATTCCACACCCCATCCCTACCCCTTAGACTGGAAGACCGTCTTTCCAACTTTCTTTTTTTTTTTTTTACTTTATATAAACTAAATTTGTTTTAAATTAGAAAAAGGGTGGTTCACACATCACAAAGGATAGGACGTGGAATAAGCCTCAAAAACCATCAAATACAATTTTTTTCAAATATAGTTTTATATTTTTTGACAATTAGAAAACAATTATAAAAAGGATAAGTTATGACAGACATTCCCAATGTCCAGTCCTTATGTATTTGGCAAATAATAAGAATATTCTATTATCTATCTTTCTCAATGAGTTTAAAGTTCTGGGGATGGGATGTTGCTCTCTTAAAATTGCTTCCTGCTGATTTGGGACATAGGAAACCTGTTTGGGGCCCAAATAAGAATGTGTAAATGGTTAAACAAGTTAATAGTAACATTTGTTGTCCAGTAGACCACGAAGAAAATCCTCCTGCCACATAATAATCAAAACACTTTTCAACTTTCTTATGCATTTTTGCAAAGCTGGCTTTCCAATCTTTATAATGATTAACAAACTTCACAATTGGGACTTAACTTTTGAATTTTATAAAAAGCCTTCATCCTTTCTTTCTGGAATCATGCTTACTAATATTTATAAATATATACTGCATCTAACATTATACACGTACATTAGTCATACGAATGAATGTTTGGGGTTTATCTATATTCTGTGTATGGTGCAATGCTGTAAAGAAAGAAATTTAGTTTGCAACAAAACAAACAAAAACACCAGACAAATGCTGGGGAAATCAGGATCCTCAGAGGAAAGCAGTGCAGGATGATGCTTGTCACTCTTGGGCCTTGGAAGGTCACAAACCACACCTGCAGTGATGGGTTCTGCTCCTGAGAGCTCCTTTTGTCGCAGCCTCAGGGTGACCAGCCCATCACTCTCTCACAGTTATGACTTTCATGAAGGTATTTAATGTGGTTTCTTCTTTGGGTTTATGAGTACATTCCATCTGGTTGGAAAGCAGCTGCTTTCTCTGATGTCACACAAAATGACCCTTTCCCTTTCTGAACCCCACCAGTGATACAGTCTTCCTCTAGATCCTTTTCATGTTCCAGTAAGGCCAGATCTGCTTTGATGGCTTCGCAGAGATACAGAGAGGTTTAGGGTCTGATCTCTATATTTAAGAACCAATTAGCTTGATTACACACATCCTGTGTATAGGGAGATCCCCATCAAGAAGACAGATGCTGGGGCTGGAGTACCAAGGGTACCACTTCTGTTGATATCTTCTGTATCCTTAAGTAATTGCTCTTCGTCCCTCTAATAATTTCATTTTCTTAGTTTGAGAAACTAAAAGGAACCTTGTTCACAACCTAATATGTGATGGGTAAACCCAGTGCTAGTGAATGCCTAGTGTGGAATGGTGTGGTACTAGACCATCTGACTGTCTCCACTTTGATCACACTGTGAAAATTTAGTGACATCTTGGGGGCGGGTGGGCAACAGGAATATAATTCTCTTCTGAGAGAAATGAGGGTGCATATTTAAAAGACAACTGAGCCAAGTGTGGAGTTGTATGTCTATAATCCAAGCACTTACGATGCAGGCAGGAAGATTACAAGTTTGGAGTGAGACTGGGCTAGATACTGAGTTCTAAGCCAGTTGGAGTCAAACAGGAGAACCGGTCTCCAAAAACTAAACAGAAAAAAAAAGTAAAGATTGACCATGTAATCCAGCAAATGTCTTGTTTGTCCTGAAGGAAAAAGAACAAAAATTTTATTTTTTTTAATACGTTGATTTATTAATTCAGGTTACATCTCAATCACAGCCCCCTCCCTCCTTCCCTCCTGGTTCCTCCCTCCCACCCTCTACCCCCTCTCCTACCTCTCCTACTCCTCATGTGTGGGGGCCTCCACATATCAGCTCCCCTCAGTTCATCAGTCACATGAGGGCTAAGATTATTTTTACTTCTTATGTACTTTTTTATTAAAGTTTTTATACAATATGTTTTGATCATGTTTTCCCCTCTTGAACTCGTCCCACACACTCTTCACCTCACTCCTCACCGATCTAACTTTATGTTCTCTCTGTCTCAAAAAAAAAAAAAACCCAAAAATTGAAACAAACAAGCAAAATATCAATAAGACACACACAAAAAAAAAAATGAAACAAAAGTCCACAGGGGAAAAAACATGGAGTTTGTTTTGTGTTGGCTAGCTACTCTTGGGCATGGGGTCTGCCCTGGTGTGTGGTCGATATACCATTGACACTCCATTGGAGAAAACTGATTTTTCCCTTTGCCTTTAGACATTAGTTACAAATATCTTCTTCTTTAAGTGTGGGAGTCTGTGTCCACTTCCCTTCTCAGTGCTAGGATCCTGTCTGGTTTGAACCAGGTCTTAATGTATTATGTGCATTAGTCCTCTTGCATCTGGAAGACAGTCTTTCTATAGAGTCCTCACCGCTGGCTCTTAAAATCTTACCACTTCCTTATCCAGCTAGATCCCTGAGCTTTGAAAGGAGTGAGTTGATGAAGACTTAGTTCTTAGGACTAAGTGCTCCAAAGTCTCTGACTCTGCGGGTTCAGTTCTGGATCTTTGTGCCAACTCCCATCACTGAAAGAAGGAGCTTCTCTGACCAGGGCTGAGCAAGGCACTTATCTATCGGTATAAGAAAATGTCATTAGAAGTCATTTTATTGCCTTGTTACTTTAGCAGAATAATAGTATTATACATTCCCTACGCCCATGATCTATCTAGTCTGAGGTTCTTGGCCACTTTAGAAGTGTTAGATATGGGTTTCATCTCATGCAGTTGGCCTTAAAATCAATTTAAAAAGTGGTTGGTTACTCCCATGACGTATTTGCCAATATTGCACCAGTATATCTTGTAGGCAGGTCAGTGTTGTAGGCCACAGCGTTGGTAGCTGGGATATTTTGATGACTATTTTTCTTCTTTTGGTAGTGTGCAGAGTACCTTCTAGTACTATGAATACTGTTCAGTAGAGATGAGCCTGTAGATAGGTACCAGGTTGCCTTTTCCATGTTTGATGACATAATAAGTGTTGTCCTCAGCAGTGGAACCTCATCATTAGGTTGTGGAAAGCAACCATTAGCCTTGGAAATAGCTTGTGGTGGGATGGAGGCAGGGATTCTGTTGGACTCCTTTAGCCAAAGACTCATGAAGCTGGAACTCATTCCTGGCACTGGAGGTTTTACTTGGTGGCATAAGATGTCTAGTTGGGGTCTTGTGAGAAGACACATTGCAAAAAAAACTGAACTGTCCTTAGATAATATTTGGCTTTAAGATGATAACTCCAGAATATGTACACTTTAGAGAATTGTTTCCTATGTTTCATAGAATTGTTTCTCCGTGTTTGCTCTTTCCTTCTTCTTTGTGGAGCCAGATGTGTATAGTCCTTGTGTATCCTTCGGTGTGCAGTTCTCTGAATCTCAGAGCAGCCACAGTATAACACGGTGCTGCTTTGTCTGAGAGGCAGTCTGCAGGGCTTGGGGTAGGTACTGAAAGCCTGAAGTAGTTGTGCCTCATGTGCGTGACTGTGATGGGGTAGCCCGTGGAAACCTCTAACCCCGAGGCACCATGCATGCATGACCTGCAGTGTCACATGGTCCCCGGAAAGCCTTCATCAGGGAATGATGTGCTTCCCTTAATAGTGCCCAAACCTGCCAGAGAAGATAAAAAGAAATCCTGATAGACAGGAGGTACAGTATGGTTTCAGAGTAGAAAAACAGCTGCAGAAAAGAGCAGTGTATTGATTGCCACGATAGTAACGACAGGACTTGGGTGAATTGCTATAGGTCTTTGGTGCATGTCTTCAGGTCTTCCTGGAAGGCAGGAGGGGCCCTGTCACTGCCTTATTTAGTTAAGTGGTGCTTCACACACATTGTAATGGTTCATTTGGGAAGCTTGTTCGTCTATCCATACTTTTTGAGGATTTAAGGAGGAGTACCTAGAGTTTTCTTCCTTAGAAACAGGCTTTGCTGCCCCAGTACTGACCTTCAGTCTCATGTGGTATTTGAATGCTGACTGGATTGCTTCTTATCTGTACCCCATACTTACCTGAGTCTGTGTACCCATAGCTGTGTGCAGAAGTCCTTTGGAAGCTTGCTGTGTGCTGCAGCCTCCTTTTTCAGGCACTAACTACTGCATTTGTAACTAAGGCCAAGAATCTTGGATTTTGCAAGTCAAAGAGAGGGCTGCTTCTTCTGTCTCCTTTCCTCGGTCCTCAGTCCTGCCCTTTTCATCTCAATTACTAAGCAGCAATGGATATAATTAGGTTATGTCCTATTTAGTTAATCGGTGATTGGGAACATGATTGTTTACTTGCTTAGTTATTATATAGTTGTCCATCTTTAGAATATTGACTCATTTGTCTGATTGTGCAAACAGTATCATCTCTAACAGTGGGATAGTTTATATGAAGGGAAACATCTAACAAAGAGAATGCTTTGAAATCATTGTTTTAATCCCAGTACTTAGTGCTTTAGACGTATTCTTTCCTCTCCCTTTCTGGACATTGGAGCCTTACAGTGTGTGGCCATTAACTGCCATTCTTCCTGTATCTGTTGTCCTAAGGTTTCTTATTTCTTTTAGGTGTTCTCACAGCACACTGCTTTGGAGCATGTATGTATCATTGACTTTGTTTTTAAAAACCACATACTGTGTGATAAGATTAATACATGGACTGTACTAGAGAGTTGCCTAGTTAGAATACATAAACTGCATGTTATAAAAAACCCTTCAGTGTTTAGAAGATATTTCTAAACAAACGTAAGTGAAAGTGTCAACCTATGAATGAACACATTTGGACTTGATTAGTCGTGGCTTTTGTACACCTCCAGTTTGTCTGTCTTGGTTTCTTTTCTTTTTACAAATGCAACAGCTTTGCAACTTTGATCTACTCAAATGCAGAAGCATTATCTTGAGAGTCCAGGCTCAATTAGGCAGAAATCTAAGCAATTAATTAAAAGATCCGACCTAGCCAGGGAGGGAAGGTGTCAACACATGTCACAGTGGTCAGGAACACCAGTTAATTAGAGCAGGGGAAATTGTGGTAAATTATGGGGGGGGGGAGTGGAAGTGCCGGGCAAAGCTAACAGTGTATGCCTCAGTTATTCTTAAACCGAACCGATAAACAATTTGTTGTGTCAGCTCTGGGCTGAGATTACGGCATTTTGGATGAGGTCTGATTATGGCTAAAAATAGACACATGTATTGAAGAAAAAGAATATTTAGCAGTTGAAATTTTGTGAGAGACTGATGCTGGTTCATTGTAATGATTCCCCTAAAGGCATATTAGCAATGTTGCTAACTACAGACTTTAATAGACTTTAATAATGTGTATTTTAGAGGCCTGATACACAACGGGATAATGTATAAAACATTCATTATGGAAAATTGCTACCTTTTTGTTTAATGAGGGAAAGCTGCTGAAACAAAACTGCCGTGCTACCGTGGCACCAGGTTCCTGGGCATGAGGGTGCTGAGTAGTGGCGGCCACCTACATTTCCCGTGTGCTAGTCAAATTGCAGTCGTCTTCACTTACTCACTTCATGGATGAAAATGGGGCTTTTAAAACACTCTTATTTGGGATAAATCCTTGTTCAAATCATGCCTCCACCTGTCATTGCCTAAGCAACTTGTGCAGGTTACTCAACATGAAGCTCCATGGAGTGTGGTCTTTGTCACAGGCTGTGGGGGTAAGTTAGGTGTTGGTATGGCAGAGGCCACACGTGCTGGGCACTCAGTGAGCAATTTCCATTATGACAACTTTCTACAGCTGTTTTCTTGCTACAGCTCTTGCTTCTGTGCTTGACCATTGTGGGAAGGCAGAAAGGGGTCCAGCGAAGAAAGCATAATCGGAACACCTTGATGAGCAAGCCTTGCGTTGGATTTTAGTGTGATTTTGATGTACAGCAGCTGAAAGTCATGCTGCTAAAGGAGAGAGAAGAACACAGAGCAGATGCTTAGAGAGTAGTGGGGCATTTATCTCTTTTGATGAGATAACATTATTAGAATGACAAAGCGTGGAGAGTCAGTATGTGAAATGGACTAGCACTACCTGTTCATAGTGTGCGATTGTTACGTCACAGCCTAGCATCATCTGGATTGCCAATTCTGTCTAATCTGGTATCAGGGCCACTGGCCTTGATCTCTCACAATAGACCCACACCTTGAGGATCCCCACAGAATCATGGAGAGGGACTAATTGGATAAATGAGGAAAAGTCTGCTGTGTTCTATAAGCTGACTTACAATCAAGGGGTCTCTCAGAAAGGAGCGAAGCCTTCTCCTTTTTCCTTTCACTCCTTGAAATGGCTGTGCATCCTACCTCCCTTACCCTCCATCCACATTCCTGCCTCTCTATCTACTTCTGGTGTAATGTCAGAAACACTAATCATGTCAGACTCTGTGACATTGACAGCCCTGACATTCACAACAAAGAGGGAAAAGAGAGATCATGAGGGGGAAGGGAGAAAAAGAAGCAGGGTTTTTTTTTTTTTTTTGGTTGTTTTGGTTTTTGTTTTTTTCCACATAAAACCCACAGCTGCAGAATCACCAACATTCTGAACAGATCACATCCAGAGAAAATGAAGGAAGGTGAGAGGTGAATCCTGATGGAAATTTATATTGGGCCACACAGATTCTGAGTTGCTATTTTCCTTCCTTCAGATTTTAGTTCATAGCCTGTGTGATGATTACTGTGGCTATGATTTTCTTCCCTTCACTTAAAAAAGAAAGCATTTACATTTCTCTCCCAGTCCTTATCCAGTTTTCCTCTGCAGTAAAGCAGAGTTAAAGAGGGCTTATAGTAGGAAGTGTATGCTCTGTGGGATTTTCCATTTTCTTACCAGATTCTGTAGTTTAATCCCAACAGTAATCACCTCAGGAAAGAAGTCTCTGCTGAGAGATGTTTTCTGGCTGTGACAAAAAGCTAAATGGAGACTGATGGTCCCCATCCTCAGTGGCCTCCCAGCACTTGCTGGGAGGTATGTCAGAGCCGCTGAGGCTCCTGCTCAGTGGCTGCTGGCAGTGGGCTTCCCTCCCCTCAAGCACCTCTGTGTTTGGAATCATGCTGGCGACAGGGCTCCAGTCTTTCCTTTGCAACAGTCATGACCTGGAAACCTGCTGCTGTGTGTGTTTAAATCCAGATGCTGTGATCTAAATTGAGCTCTGAGCTCAGGCAGAACCAGCACTGATTTTCTGTAAACACAGAGTCCAGCTGCCAACTCAGCTTTTGAGGGATTTTGAAGCAATAATTCTTAGCCAGGATGTCTGTCCTTTCCTCTTTTCTTTATGCAAGAGAGAAAACAATAATGGTCCATGGTAGTTACCTTGTTAGATAGAGTGTGAATTTTTATATACACTTAAGCAAGCACCAAGTGACTGTTTTTCAGATTGCTTTAAAGTAATTCGATTGCAACCCCCTTCTTGTTCTGAGCACCCAGTCAACGTCTTTCATACCGGTGCTCCCTAATATGCAATAAAAAGTTTTATCCACGATTCTTGGCAAAATTGTTCTTCTATAAGCAGGAGAGAATGAATTTGTATCCTAGTGAGAATTTAGGGAAATTACTCCAAAATATCGTTCCTGTAAAGTTATTTTGTTGTTGTTGTTGTTGTTGTTTGGAGTTTATTTTGCTCTGAGGTGTCACATTGATAACATTTACATTGTTCTCTGATGTGTTCCTGATTGTTTTCACTTACATGCAATTAAAGAACTTTAAACCCTGTATCGGGTAATGCTTGCTGCGATAACAGACAGCTCTAAATATGGATGACCTAACAGAATAAATGTTTCCTTTCTGGTTCAGCAGTGTGCTTTTATTCTGGAGTGTTGAAATTGTGCACCAGGCTCTTTTCCATCTTCTGTTTTACTGTTGGTATTGGTCTGTTTAGGGCTGTGGTAGCAGAGCACCCCAGGCTGAGTGGCTTGAACAGAACTGTGTTTTCTCTTCTTTCCAGAGGCTAGAAGTTCAAGGCTGAGATATGGGCCAGGCTATTAACTTCTGTGGGTTGTGAGCCAGAGGTATAGTCCAGATTCCTCTCTCTGCTGCCTTTGATTTGATATGCAATTCATCTTTCCTGTATTTGTGCCTGGGTCCAAATATCTGCCCTCCACTTCCTGTCTTTCTCAGGCAGGATCCACTGTGTAGTTCCGGCTGGCCTGGAACTTGCTGTTTAGATCAGACTGGCCTTGAATTCACAAAGATCTCCCTGCCTCTGTCCACCGAGTGCTGGAGTGCCAACACACCAGGTCCCAGATTTCTCTATGTGAGAATATCAGTCATACTGGATTAAGAGATTTCTCTATTCTAGTATGAGTTAATCTTAACTAATTTATCCGATGACAGTCCCATTTTCAAAGAGGTCACACTGCACTTTAGGATTTGATATATGAATCTGGAGGAGAAAGGGAGGATAACTCAACCCATGACACTATCACTGATTGAGGCATGTAATTATCTTCATCTGGATGGTAGGCAGAGAAGAGCAGAAAGAGTCTTCCCTTCTTAATCCTGAGAGATCAAAGAACAGCAACATCTTTTCTTCTCATTCCTTGGTCAGAGATAATCACCCAGCTCTACCCAAAGGCAAGGCAGCTTGGGAAACATAGTGTAATAATCCCTGGATGAATGGCAGTTATGCTAGATGGCTGAAGATACATGTCCATGCAATCAAGCTGCCCATCTTTCTAGGAAAATATGTCTATGCTTCCTTTGTGCCTAAGCACACCCTCAAAAAGCACTGCAAGAGTATGAAAATCTCCAAGCTTGGGAATTCCATTGGGTGTATGCCCAAGGATGACTTCAGGCATCAATATGCAAATGAGTATGTACATTTGTTTATGGTTATGCTCCTGGTCTAACATACTCTCAAGGGAATTTCATCCACACTGCTAATGGATATATTCTCTCCTTATGAAGCTAGGAAAATCCAAATTAACGAAGCTTTATTCTTTGCTAAAAATTCAGCTTGTAAATTGATTTCTTTTTGGTTTTTGAGGATTTTTTTAAACATTTATTTATTTCTCCAAGTTACATCTAAATCATAGTCCCTCTCTCCTCCCCCTCCCAATCTCACCCTCCTACTCTCTTCCCCCTCACCCTCATATCTACTTTTTTAAAAAAATTTAAGGTGTATCTTTTCCCCTCCAACAGCTCCCCCTTTTAGTCTAATGACAGGCTCTTTTTCTTATAACAATAAATACAATACAGAACAATAAGAAAAGTTAGGCAACAATTATGAAAATTATAAGGTATGACATATATTCCCAGTGTACAATCCATATGTATTTGGCAACTGATTTTAATATTCTATTATCTATCTATCTATCTCAATGAGTTTAAAGTTTGATAGCTAACTAAGTTTCCAACCTAACTTGCATTACCAACTTAAAAACATCTTTTTAGACCTAGAACATCCTTTTAGTTCTTAAACAACTTAAAATTTAACTGTGAGACTATAACTATCTAGTCTTCAGCCACATCAGGGACCTGAAAAAGATAAATATATCTGAATATACAGGAAGTATAGAGCAAGCAGCTTCCAAAACTAAGAAATGACAGACAACTGGCTGCCTGGACAGTCCCCAGTTTCTCTCTGTAACATTGGAGCATATTCTAAAGATCTCTTGAGGTTTTTGAAGACCACCTATCTATCTCTGTATATTTGGATAAGCAAATGTTGCTTGTCTCTTAGCAACTTGATTTCTGATTAACTTAGAGAACATCTATGATAAAATACACTAGTATCTAACAAAATGACATATTTGAATGACTATTAGTTTGCATTTCTTAATTATCCTAAACAGTTTTTGACAGTTGCCATCAAAAGACCAAAACTTCACATTGTATTTTTAAGCATTACATAGGCACAATACCTTTAAAAGAGTAAACCTTAATTTTGTATCAGTATACAAAGATCAATACAGTGAAGCCAAATATAATCTTAATTTTGTATCAATATACAAAGATAAAAGAGCATATTCAATAAACTACTCCTTTTTCTTTATCATTCCTTTATTATGGCTATATCCCACTTGTTTTCAAGTCTTTTCCCCTCTACATAGAGAAAAGAAAAAGAGGGAAATCCCTGGGTCTAATCTCCAAAACCTTGGTAAACTGATTTCTTATACAGTACAGTTCAGTAATCTTCTAGTTTCATGTTCAGTTATTACTGAAAACTGATATATGTCCAAGAGGGAAAGAAGGATATTGTGACTACGGAAGAAAATTATGTAACGTGTTGTGCTTACCTGGAATGACTAGATTTTAGTATTTAATTACAAGAGTCTTGTCTCTCCTGTCAGGTTAGTCATTATTTCGAAAGTGGAACATGGGTTTTATCCATGGCTAAGTAATTGCTTTGTATGTTCCTTTTCAATTACAGTAAGTAGTCATGGATGTCCTACATTTAGGATCACGAACCATTATTTAGATTTGCCTGTTGAGTAAGGTTTATCCAAAAAAATAAACATAAAAAATAAAGACTCAGGAACATCTTTCACTGCAAATTTTTGGTTTCTCAAAGTAATTCGGTTATGAAATATTCCCATGAAGAAAGAGTGAATGCAATTTGAGAAAGATAAGCAGGTGAGGTCTGAAAACTCAGTAGGTAGTGTGAAAACACTAATGCTAAACCATCATGTTCAAGATTTTAGTCATGAAGTTTCTTGTCAAGAAATCACTATCTGTTTTATTGTTCTATTAAAAACACAACTTTAGTCTAATGACTTTTAACCCATAAATGTGCTGTAGATTTTCTTGTGATTAAAAAAAAAACTCGCTTGTAGAGAATAGTCTTCAGTGAACTTGGCCTTTGTAGATATTTGATTAACAATGTTATTTTAAGACTTGTGAAGTGTATGGCATTATTCTTGCTTTTCAGATGAGGAGACTCAGAGACTCTGATGTACCAAGCTTATCATGCCACCACACTCAGCCAGTATCCCAAGTCTACATAAGTCAGATCTGATATTTGAGTTTGGGTCTCATTAACTTCCAAACCTGTAACACTTCTTTTCTTCCACGCCAACTCAAACGAATGTCTGTTCAATTGAATTTAAAATATATTTGCTAGTGTAACATTCCAGAACATTTCAGTCCTTGAAAGACTAATCCACCTACATTGATGTAGCCAATTGATGGAATAGTTTCCATCCATAGGTCTCTAGGATGGTTGCCTGCTGACTCTTCAGTAAACTCTTTCTAGGTCACTGATTCTGAATATTTTTTAAATATTCAGGACGTAACTCAATTACAGCTCTTTAGAATTTTGGTTAGAGTTCTGTAAAATGGGATCTCATTCATTCCTTTTCTGAAAGCCCCTAGGTTAAGTAGGGTTTTACAAATTTGCTGAGACAAACACTTGGGCAAAGCACCTGAGCCATGAGTGAGTTCTGGACTGAGGAAAAGATAAAGAAAACCTGCTGGCTTTCCTGTGAGGAGCTCACTAGAACCAAAGGATAGAAAGTACATTCCTTTCCAGATATTCACCTTTCACCCTCTCTAGATATGCCTGGCCTCTGATGGTCGGTTGCTGGTTGTTGGTGTCTTTCTGTTTCAGTCAGGTTACTCTGGTCATGGTTTCTGCTGAGTGGCTGTGGGCAAGTCATATCCTGTGTTGGAAACATGATTATCTCCAAATGGAAAATGAAGCAATGGAATTAGATCAGAGTCCTTAGCTTGCTGTTTATAATACCAAGATGCAAAGAAGTATTTACTATTAATAGGCATTTGGAGAGAGAATGGTTCTTAGATCATTACCAGATTATCCATACAGCTTCTACACACAAAGAATTCAATAAGCCAGATCATCCCTGAAGTCTGTTGGAGTCCAGCATTCTATCAATCCATACACTGTGTCTTATTTTTCTATTGCTGTGATAAGACAAAGGCAACTTATAGAAGAAAGAGATCACAGGCAGCTTACCATTTCAGAGGGTGGGTCAGTGACCATTACAGTGAGGATCATGGCAATAGATAGGCATAGTTCTGGAGCCATAGCTGAGAGCTCACATATCACCCACAAGCACGAGGCAGAGAGAGAAAGAGAACCTGGGAATGGTCGGGGCTTTTGAAACTTCAAAGCCCACCCCCAGTGATACACCTCTTCAAAGGCCACACCCCTAATCCTTTCCAAACAGTTCCACCAACGGGGATCAAAAACATTCAAATATATGAGCCTGTGAGAGCCTTTCTCATTTATGCCACTACATACTGACTGTATTGAACACAGAGGCTCATACTCAGTAGATGAGGGATTCAGTCTTCTTTCTGCAGTGAGTGACATGTAATAGATGTTTAGAGTATTTTCAGTGTAGATCTCTGCTTCTTTCTTAAAATGAGTGTTCCCTCTAGTGCAGTGTTTGTGGATAATAGTAAGTCAACGAGAATCAAGTCACATTTGGGTGACGAATGAACAAGTTTTTAGGCCTGAAGGGGTCTGTAGTTATACGCAATGGTAGTAAAGATTCATTTAAAGAAGCAATTTGTTAGGAATATCAGACACTGGAAGATTGGTGCTTAGTTTTAACAGCATTTCCTACCCTGTAGTAGTCAAGGCCTTGGTATGAAGAGGCCTCAGTGGTGAAGTAAGGGGCCTTAGCTGATATTTCTGTCTTTTCTACAATATGGCATGCATGTCATGTGGTCCTGTCTGAGAGTCTTCTCATGTGTCATACCTCAGCAGCTCAGCCAACTTGAAGCAAGAGCCCAGTTGCTTGGCAAATCAACACATTAGAGGTTGAAGAAAAGAACTCCAGCATGCCCCTCCCCCTTTACTAGGGAAGAACAAGAGTTAATTAGCATCCTCTTCCCAGTGTTCAGCTTGATGCTCAGGAGCCCACTCAAGGTGTGACTCATGCACTCACTTTACTGAAGCGTTCTACTGTTCTGTGGAAAATTGCGGTTCAAGCTAAAACAGAGAACATGTTCCTTGGATGCTCAGATACACCTTTAAGAAAGTGGTCTTGGGCTATATTAGTATCGCCAAAAGGTGCATTTGCGTTTTTTTCCCCTGTTGGCAGTGTTTAAAAGTTCTCTTTCATCTCCATCATATAAATTGTACTTGTGTGTTCTGTAGCTGTTTATCTTTTCAACTTCTGCTTAAAACTTCAACATCTTGGCTTACTCTTCCTAGGAGAGTGGAAGGAAACCGTGTAGGCTACAGTGATGCCACTTGTGCCACAGTTCAAAGCCACAGAAGTGACATGTTTGGAGTTGACCTGTAAAAAATCATTGTCTTTATTTATTATTTGTTTATGTTGAAAACATACTCAGAGAGCTCCCCCCCACCTCATTTTCAGGAGTGCCGGTCTTTATAGCTATTCAGTTTGAATTCATGATCGTTACTAACTTTTTAGGATTCTCTGAGGTAGTCTGGTATTTACATCAAAATTTTTAGTAGGAGTAGAAAAACACATATAATATTACTAACTAGATCGTAGATTCCACTTACTAGAATAAGTTAACCAATCACTAGTGTCTGTTTTGATTATACTTAAGTATACAGCATGGCATGTGTTTTTTTTTACCATGTGTATTTGCGTATGTACTTTTAATATACACAAATAAATCAATACCTTGGTAGCAAATCCTTAACATCCTCAAATTTTGAAATGCAAGAAAAAGTACAGAAAATGTCATCTGAAACTGAAGCTAGCATGTTAACATAAAATGGCTGAAACAGCAATGTATAAAGTCCGAGAAGTTAAGAACTCATACTTAGACAAATCCGTGCATAGAAAGTACATGTAAATAAAAGGACATTTTAGAAGTTGTAGCATGTTGATGTGTCAGAAGCAAGCAGTTGGCTTTTGGTGTATGTGGCAGCCACCAAAAGGAGCCGGGAGTGGGAGCACTGAAAATTTTTAAGGTTGTCTCTGATAATTGCAGAGCAGCCATCATATATGGCCAGTGTATTGTACGTCATTGGGCTTAATGACACTAACCTGTGACCTCTGGCCTTCCTTTTCAGCACCTTCTGAGCTGATGTTTTCTAGACCCCTGAGTCAGCCAGAACCCTCCTTGCACTTCTCAGTACAGGAACCCCAGCAAGCCCTCCTCCCCCATCCCAGTTTACAGTGTACACAAACAGCACCTCAAAGATTCGTTGTGAGAATTAAATGTGAAGATGCCTGGATAGCTCCTGAGCCGACTGTAGTAGTTAGGCGCTCAGTAAGTGGCTTAGTTTATAGAGAACAACTGAGCCCAGCATTCTGTCCCTCTGGAAGAGTGTATTTCTCAGTACAAATTGATCAGCAACCTTTTACTTTACCTGTCAGTCTGACATCTGTGAGTTTGGGCAAAATGACCCGCACCTACATGAGCTCATTCGAATGACTCTTTCTGTGTATGCAAGGCTGAACCTCATGTTGGGGTTGCTCTGCCTCCCCCAGAATAGCCTGATGAGAGCCCTTAGCCAGTTTTGCTCCAGCTGCTCACAGCCCTTGTTAGAGTTTTATGCTTTGGGTGAAAGTGTTTTATTTCCTTTTAAACCAAAACAACAAAGGGTGTGTGTGTGTGTGTGTGTGTGTGTGTGTGTGTGTGTGTGTGTGTGTGT
>CAJQZJ010032984.1:655416-705034 GCA_907164525.1 Lophiomys imhausi | reverse complement strand
GAGAGAGAGAGAGAGAGAGAGAGAGAGAGAGAGAGAGAGAGAGAGAGAGAGATTGATTTACAGAAATACTAGAGTGAGTTCTGGTAGATGAACAAGACTACACTTTATTGCTTTAGCTTCTTTAAAGAACTTCACATGTTCCAAGTGCCCCTGACTCTTCTTCTGTTTGTGTGAATTGAAGCCATTCATGTAGTCCGGTGTTTCCTCATCTGTAAGGCAGGGATAACATGTCTACTTATTGAAGCTGCTTTAAGGAGTTATAATTTAAATCAATTAGCCTAGTGTATATCTCCCAGAAAAGCATGTTCCTTATACAGAACACGCTAGAGTCCAATGGCCACAGGAACATATAAGGTGATATGTACTTTAAAACAAAACAACAAAAACCGTTTTCATCTGTGCCATTGACAGAATGCCACTAGGATGGTTTGCGTTTTGTACCCAAAGAAAGTATCAATAGAGGGTAGCTACTTGAACGGTGAAGCTGTAAAAATTCTCAAGCAATTCTAGGCAGTTTTTGAGTGACAGGCATTTAAACCACAGTGAATATTTTGGCTTCTGCAAGGGTTTGCTTCAGAGGAACAGTGAAAAGAATTTTAGTTTCTCTTCCTCCAAATGAGCATTGTTTGCTTAGCTGTCTGTTTAGAAGGTGGGATGAAGTGGCCACTTGAAGCCAATGGTGTAAAGGGGTGACAAGTAGCATTGGCGTTTACTTACAGTGGCTAATACCATCCTGATAAATGGGGCTCAGGAAACATCTGTGAACTAACACTTTTCCCCTTCAAACTGTTAAGAATCGTTTTGGAGCAGGAACAGCTGTGGAATTCAGCTATCCACTGGTAACCTGTTGCTGAGTGCAGGGTGATGTTTGGATGTAGTTATGTTAATACCCACAGTGTGCCATTTTAGATACTAGTGAGGAGCCAGGTGAGTGGTTCAAGCCAGATGGCACTTCCCTCTTCCTGGAGTTTGTAACAAGGCTGATGTTGAATTTCCCCAGGAAGAACGGGGAGGGGGGTTGGTGTCACACCCTGCACATAATGTAAACACAAGTTATGCATCTTCCCTTCTGTAAAGAGTGGTGGCAGCAAGTTTGACTTTGACATCATCCACTGCCATTCTGGCCACAAGCATGTGGTGAAGAGGAGCATCAAGGAACTGCCAAGAACAAAAGGGGGACTTTCCTGACACACTCTCCACACCCCCTGCCCCTCAATAACTTTGGCCTTCCTTCAGATTTTCAGGAAAGGAGGGGATAGCTCAAGGCAGCTCACCAAAATGACTACAAAATTTATGCTCCACAAGACTTTCAAGGTCGAGAGTGAGGGCGTGGTATAGAGTGATAAATATGAACCCTCCATAGTGCTGAAAGTGAGGGTAGAAAAAGCCTGAGGCAGTTGAGAACTCCTTCCTCTGTGCTCTATACAACATCACAATGTTTCCTGGCTGGCCAGGGCTTCAATGATCTTATTCCTGTTCTGTTTTACATGTCACCGGAGGCATCAAGAGCCACCCCAAGGTGTAGTCAGAGATCCTCAAGCACTACTGAGAATCCCACCACTTCCTGACTGAGCATCTGGTGAAGTTAACTCTCTGAATCTTGTGTCCTTGTTTATATGAAAAGGGAACAATAGCTTGTTCCCTGAGGAGCGGGGCCCAGTGTGGCGATGTGGAAAGCCCAGTTAAGATATGCAGTAGGTGTCCATAAATGATAGCTGTGCTACGTGGTGCAGACACAAAAGACCCTGTCTCTTCACACAGGTGGTCTGCAGTGCAGTTGAGAAGACAGATATATGTAAGATAACACGTGCGTATAAAAAACAGCAGCGGGTATGTAACGAATGCAGGCTTGTTTGAGAATTCTTGAGATTCACAAATTTTTTTGAGATAAATAATTTTTAGGTAGGCAAAGATTTTTCAAGAAGACAATAAGCAAAAAATATGTGATCATGTAGACCATTAATTATTTCAATGCTGAGATGTTAACTTACTGATGTAGGGCCTCAGTCTGCTCAGAACCCTGTGGGCAGGCAGAAGGGATGTAGGGCAGCATCACGGATGTGGAGGCTATCCGTGTAGCCATGGGCCAGAACCGAAGATGCTCATGCTGAAAGTAATGTGGTAGCATTTATGGCCCATGGAACTTGCATCTTGGACAGGCAGAGGCTGAAGTTCGGACGATGATGAGGGTTGTTGGAGATGAGAAGGACATTGGCTCAGGAGGTAATGAGCAGCCCTTGTAAATGATGGACTGACCACCATCTGCACACATTTTATACATAAGCAGCATATCACTTAAGTTAAAAATTATTTCTAGTCTGTGTGGTTGGTCTGTGGGATTTTTCAATTGTTCTAAATCTCAATAAAGAAAAAGAAAAATATTCTTCTGTTGGTATACCAGCACAACTCAAGCTCATGCTCGGGGCCAGCTGTGTTATCAATACCCATCTTATGAACAGTTTGTGGCTACATGGAAACCTTTGAGGTCATGGCCGCCAGCTGGTCACTATCCCAAAAGCTTGGATTTAGACTCTTTGTGTCTTTGTGTAGCTATTTTTAATCTTTGAATTGTCAGGAACCAAGTTCTCTCCTCCCTCTCCCTCTCTCTCTCTCTGTATGTGTGTGCATATGTGAGTGTGTTTGTGTGTATGTGTGTGAGTGTGTGTGTGTGTGTGTGTGTGTGTGTGTGTGTGTGTGTGTGTGCGCCATGTTGTTTAAGGCATTGTCTCTCTGTAACCCACTCTGTCCTGGAACTCACTCTATACCTCAGGCTGTTTTCCAGCTCACTGCATTCCCTCTGTCTCAGCCTCCTAAATCCTGGAACCACAGGCAAACTACCCTGTTCAGCTTAGGAACCAGACTCTTGAGGAGGAATTTTTGGTCATTCATACAATTTTCATATATTGACAGCTTAAAAGTATTTAGTAAGACAGGAGTCTCACTCTTTCCAGCATTAGCCAGCCCATTTGTTTAGTTCAAAAGTAAACAAATTCTTTTTCAAAAGAAGAGATTAATTTTTTTTCTCAATTAAATGTTTTTTAACGTAAGAATTCAAGTCTCGTGAACATTTGTTATGACTATTTTTTGGTGTTAACTGTTCAGTTGGCTTTCTTTAATGTGCAGATAGTTAGGGACACACAATCATTTTGCTATCTGCCTTATGTCTTACTGACAGCTTCTTATTATTTTAGTGTGATAGAAAAACTACTGTATGAATGAGGACTTTCAACTTTCCTAGAATAAAGAGTAAGAAAAAACAAATAATCATTTCAAAATGTAGATATAGGGATAGAACTTCCTAGATGGCCTTTTGTCCAGTGTGAAACAGTGTAGTACTGTAACGTGCTACAGTGTTTGTAAATGCTTGTAAGATGGATATGAAGGGAGGGAACTAAGTGGAGGGTGCTCCTGGCGCCCTGGCCTGTCTTTGGAGCAGCAGGGTTATGAAACCTGAGTGTCTTTCTCCTACTGAAACCCCCCACTACAGCTTTTCTGAACTTGAAACACTCCTTGTCATGGTCCTTTTTGGCTTTCTACGTATGTATGCATTCCTAAATGATACTGTATTAGGTCAACGCTTGTGTAAGTAGGGTCCTGTTAGTTATATTGTGGCTTGATCACCACAGAATGTTTTATTCTGAGTTTCATCATGTTGACCTGTATGACCTTAGTTCATTCTATATTCCATAGAGTTCATCCATTTCTGTATGGTATTATTTATTATACTATAATTTATATAGCTATCTCATGGTTGAGTGGCTGTACATTTTATCATGTATATTCTTTGTTTATTTATTCTGTTTGTTTGTTTGTTTGTTTGGTTGGTTTTTGGTTTTTCAAGACAGAGTTTCTATATGTAGCCCTAGCTGTCCTGGACTTGCTGTGTAGACCAGGCTTGGCCTCAAACTCACAGATAGCTACTTTTCTCTGCCTCCCAAGTACAGGAACTAAAGGTGTGCACCACCACTCACGGCCTATCATGTATATGTTAATCCTACTGGCTTCTTTATAATAAAAAGAAATTATAGATTATTTGGGGGTTTTCTGTTTAAGTCATATCATTTATGAGTTTGGGTAGATTTAGCTTTCTTTTTTTAAGAAACATTTATTTATTACTTGAAGTTACATCTCCATTACCACTCCTTCCCTCCACCCCCTCCTGGTCCCACCCTCCCACCCTCTACCCCCTCTCCCACCCATCCCATCCCTCGGGTGTGGGGTGTCTCCGTGTATCAGCCCCCCTCATTTCGTTAGTCACATGAGGTCTAAGAGCTTCCTCTTGCACAGGAGGCATACATGGCAATCCCAGTAGGGTGGGGTGTCCCATTTAACAGGTAACCGAGTCCCTGTTCCTGCTCTTTTGGGTCTATTGATTGTAAGATGGTTACCCTGTACTGTAATGGCTAAAATCTAGTTATAAGTGAATAGATGCCATGTGTATCTTTCTGAGTCTGGGTTAGCTCACTCAGGATGAGCTTCTCTAGTTCCATCCATTTGGCTGCAAATTGCATTTCTTTGTTTCTGATGGCTGAGTAGTATTCCACTGTGTAAATGTGCCACAGGTTTTTTTGTTTGTTTGTTTGTTTTGTTTTGTTTTTATCCATTCTTTGGTTGAAGGACATCTGGGCTGTTTCCAGTTCCTCTTAGATTTAGCTTTCTAATTCCTACAATTTAGTTTCTTTTTATTGTCTTATTAAACTTGCTAGAGCATCTAGAGTTCAACAACTCTTCATCGGCTTTAGAGGCAGTATTCTAAGTTTTACCCTGGAGTAAGATGCTTCTGATAAGATTGTTTCATGACCCCTTCATGCAATTAAATGTTTCCTTCTACTTCTTGTTTATTGAGAGTTTTATTTACAAACAGTTATGGTATGAATGCATTAGCTATATCTCTTGAATAACATTGATTGGTATTTTAATAGGGAAATAATTTGAATGTGGGCATGTTTTTCTTTTCTTTGCAAATCATTAGATTTGAATTGCTAATATCTTGTTTGGAGATTTTGTATTTATGTTCACTTAAGTCTGAGCTGTGCCCAGGTTTCCTTGAGGTCCTGTGAACTTTGACTTTCATATATTTTGAAGATGTTACTAAGAACATATGATTGTTATATTTCCTGGTGAGTTAAATGTTTTTATGAGTATGTCATGATCTTTTAAAAATCTTTCTCAAAATTAATTTTGTATTCATCTAATTTAGATAATCTAGGTTTATAGGTTAATGTTTGCTATTTGTCCTTCCCTTTTGTAAGGTGTGTGATTGGATTTTGTGTTTCTTTTACTAGCTTTGCCGCAGTATACATTTTATATAATGAAGCTCGTACATCCCCACATACAGTTTGGTGATTTCTCACTAGCATGTACCATCATGCAGCCATGATCACAATAAACATACACATCATTTCCATAACAGCCAATGTTCTTCATGTCCTTTAGCCATCCACTTCCTTCCTTTCACTTCTGATCTGTTTTCATCTCTGTAGTTTCATGTTTTCTTGAGTGTCACACAGATGGGTTCATTCAGTACGTAGACTGTCATGTCACCTGGCACTTAGCACCATGCTTTTCAGTCATCCATGCTGTTCGATTCTTTCGCAGTATTCCATTTTCCTACATGTATATGCTTCCGCTGTATGCCTATACAAGGTTTGTTCATCTAGCAGTAGCTGGATATGTGAATTATTTCCTTGGGGTATTGTAAATCAGGCTGCTGTGAATACTGGACCTATGACTCTTTGTGTGAAGGGATAATTCCTTTTTTCTTTTTTTTTTTTAATTTAACCAAAACTACTCTGTTTCTGGGTGGACCTCACTAATAGCATTAACATGTAATGTGCTTGTAAGAGGCTTGTAAAACCTCCTTCTGGCTGGCTTGTAACCATGAATTTTATTAAACTATACTCATTAATACCTGAACACCTATTACCTAAGAACCAACCCTAACCCTTTTGAAATGATACCCAGCCTCAAATGCAGGTCCAATGAAGGCTTGGTTTTCAGTCTGTCTTCAGGAAGTAATAGCAGTTGTTCAATGGTCCCTTGGCTATGGTGCTGGCTGCCTCCTCACTTCAACTTGCGCTCGAGGCCTCCTCAGTCAGCCATGACATCGCATCCTTGCCAAGGCCTTCTCACGGGACAGAGGCTGCCTCCTGCCTGCCTTCATCGGTCTCCTCAGGTTCAGGGCCTAATGCCACCACTGTCCCACAACTCACGCAAGCCAGCCTTCCTCAGCCTCTCAGCTTGGGGACAGCTTCCTCAGTCACGCCCTGTAAATGAAAATTTTATTAAACTCTATTAATTAATACCTAATAAACACCTATAATCTATAAACACTTAAACAACCCTACCCTAACCCTTTTGAAAGGATGTTAGGCCCTCTAGCGCAGGTCTGTGAAGGCAACTTGGTTTGCTGTCCATCTACAGGAACACCACAGTCACTCCACAGTCTGGCTCTGGCATAGTTATGGCAGTCTTATTTCAACTGAGATTTGAGCTTTTTCCTCAGGCTCAGGGCCTAGCGTGCTCACCGGCTCATGCAGCCAGCCTTCTTTAACCACTCATCTTGGGGCCAGCTTCAGTGAGTCAAGACTGTTCATGGACGCCTCAGGCTGCTATTTGAACTAGCTGAAACCCCTCAGGGCAGCTGCTGCTCCGTGAGGCTTAGTTTTTGGCTTCGAGGCCTTGCCAGAGGTTGGCACACTCCTGCCTGGCTTGAGGCCTCTAGCTGGTCCGGGCTTCCTCAGCAGGGTTCTTTCTCTGCAGTCTTTTGTAACCACAGCATCTGTCTCTGCCCTCTCCTCACAGTCTGTTTGGCACAGCTTCAGGGTGTGTATGCACCTTGTGCCTCGGGCCAGTGCCATCACTGCCCGCTGACCTGCTTCAGTTGCTTAGCTCCCATCGCTGTGGTGCCAGCCAGTCCCAGCTTTCCTCAGGCAACCTTTACTGCCATTTCTTCAGTTTCCTCAGCCCCTGCATGCCTCGCTCACTCACTAGCGCACCTTAGGATGCTCTGTTCCTGGTTCTGCCAGTCTTCTCGGCTTTTCCCGGCCTTCCTGAGCTGGCTTGTGGCAAGAGTCTCTCTCTTGAACTCCACCTCTCAATTTATGTGCTGAGACTTCTATCTGAAATTCTTATCGCCTCAGTGATGGTGCGGTCTACAGGCTGGCAGATGGCATATGTCACTTCACACCTTGTGTCTTTTGAGTAGGCGTCTCCCTCTCTCGGACTTAAATAGGGCATAGTTTTTGAGGTCTCTCATGGTAACCCACAGCTCATGGGCTCTCTCATGGTCCTTTTGAGGTCCTTGGCCATGCCCCTCCACAGGGAGCTCTCTCTTGGGTTTCTGCAGCTTTGCAGCCACACACCTCAGCAAGGCACCATCCACGGGGTTCACATTGTCTCAATCTAATCTGGGTTCCACCCATTTAGGCTCCACTCAACATCTTCTGAAGAGAAGCAGCATCCAAAAGCCCTTTTTCTCAGTTTCCTGGGCTTTACCAATTACATCTGTTTGCCCAGGACCATACACTGCCATGTGCCAGGCCAGTCTGCATGCCCCTTAAGAGTCTGCATTTCAGAAGCCCTTACAAATTCACTACAATGCCCCTCAGCAGGGCTCTGTCTCTGCAGTCTCCTCACAGTCTGTTCCATGGCCTCAGAGTTACTACACCTCACTAATTTGCTCAGCTGCAGACCCATGGACCAACATAGCCTCAGACCTCTCTGCTCCCTCCACATGCCTCAGCTCTCCTCAGCATCCAGTTTGACCTTCTTTGGCTGGCTCATGGCAGACGCCTCTCTCCATGGCCTTTCTCACACCTCAAGCCTTGCTCATTCTTGGCTGGTCTCAGTTTACATTCTGAGGCCTCTGTCCGCCTCTCACCTTGGCCATGCCCTTTGGCAGGAGAGCTCTTAAAGTCTCTGGAATCACACTCCTCAGCAGGGCTCTGTCTGTGCATCCCTACAGGGCTCTCTCTGTCTCTCATGGGGCCGCAGCCCTCCAACTGGGCTCTGTGCATTTTGACTGCAATCTTCAGCTAGATAGAGTCTTTCAAAGTATGGCTGTGTTGAGAAGCAATGCCAAACCAAAGCCCCCCTCCCCTTTTAGTTTCCTGGTCTTTCCTTCTTACACAGAATACCTTCTCATTGGTTGCCCAGGACCATGTGCTCTGCCAGGTGCCAGTCTGATCTGCATGCCCCTACATACTCACTAAAAAATCTAACTCCCATTGCACTGGCTGGCCTTCCTTCCTTCCTTCCTTCCTTCCTTCCTTCCTTCCTTCCTTCCTTCCTTCTTTCCCTTCTTCTTCCTCCTCCCCTTCTTCTTGTTCTCTTTTTATCTTCTATCTTGCTTTTCTTTAGGAGTGCTTTATGTTTCCTGCTTTGTTTAGATTGGATGGGATTTTCTTGATTTTGTTTTTTTTAAGTCTGTGCTTTTCCTTTAAACAGTCTTTTAGTACTTATCCTAGATATGTGGGCATCTTATTTAACTAATGTGAGACTTCACATTAAGTGTATCTTCATTTTTGCCCCCAAACAGTTCAGGAATCTTTAACTTCCTTAGTTTTGATGTCTCAAGTACAGTGAAAGTTTGAATTTTCTACATGTACTTCCACCCCCCTTTCTTCCATCACTTGTCTTTGTGGGAGTTTTTTTTTTTTTTTCATTTAATTTTATTTTTTGCTTACCTACTGTAGACTTCACCTTCATAGATTTGACTTTGGCTCTTACAACCTGGGTGTAGACATTAAGTTTTCTTTGAATGTACAACCTTCTACTCTTTTCCATTCCATCCCATCAGCCATTAGCTCCTACCTCCTGACTTCAGGATTAAGTTAGCCCTGTGTTCTAGCTTTCTTGTCCTTTATGACGGTTGTTATTATCTTAAAGTTTAGCCATGCCTTGCATCTTCACTCTAGCATTTTGGGGTGCTTTTTATGAAGTTACCACATTCTGACAATCAGCGAGAAGTCCTCTTCATCGTCAAAACTATCCAAATCGGAAGCATCATAATGACTGAGTTCGATCTTTTTCTCTGTTACGTTTTACTTCAGTGAAGAAGTTGGCTTTGCACCATGGGAGACTAATACTCACTTAAGGAAAATGAACACATTCGTAACTAGAAATCTCAATTCTGAAATGCTTCAGAACCTGGAATTTGACCACTCAGAAAGTTCCAGCTTTTAGAGCATTTTGGATCTGGAATTTGTCTAGTTAGGCATGCTCAAACGTCTCCAAGTCTGAAAAGCTCCAAAATTTGATACGTTCCTGGTATCAGGCATTTAAAGTAGTTTCTGTAAATATTGATAGGTATTTTTAGAGGATTTTTGTCTTCTTTTTTTTTTTTTTGATCCACTGAAGTAGTGTTATAAAAAAAATTATGGACTGGGAAGATGGCTCAGCAGTTAAGAGGAGTTGTTCTTCCCGAGGACCCACATGGCAGCTCACAACTAGCTATAGCGTTAGTTCCATGGGACCTGATGGCCTCTTCTGGCTTCCAGTGTGCAGACATACATCCAGGCAAAGCACCCGAAGCACACATAAAATGAAAATTAAGTGTATAAGACTAAAATCATGGTGATTAAGTCACTCAGTCTCTTGCTTTTCAAGAAATGCTGATTGAGTCCCTCCCTTATCTTCACGTGTTGGGGGACAGATAATCACTGATTAAAGATCCCTACCCTTGTAGAGCTTAATTGTAGTTAAGGAGATAGACGGCTAACAACACAAAGTGCATGCCAGATGTAATGAGTGCAGTTGGGCGCAGGTGAACACTCACAGGAAGATTGGGAGTTATTATCTTCATATTTTAAAGAACATCTCTAAGACTTTTTAGAGCCCTGCTTAATATTAAGGTTCATCCAAACTGTTCCATAAACATTGTATCACTGTGTATGTCATTGTATCACATAATTCTAATCTGAAGTAGAGATTAGCGTGTCCATTTGTAGATGTTACTAGATTGAAATAATGAGTGGTTTTTATAGATCTTTGGGCATCTCTACTCAGAACGTAGTAAGGGGCTGAGAACATGGCTCAGTGGGTTAAATGTTTGCCATGAAAGCATGAAGACCTAACTTTGGTTTTCCCGAACTCATGGAGCACTCTGTGTCTATAACTGAGGGTTATAGAGAAAGGCAGATCATTGAAGTTCATTGGCTGGCCAGCCTAGCCAAATTGATAAGCTTCACATTCAATGAGAGACGCTGTCTTGGAAATAAAGTGTAAAGAGACTGAAAAAACACAGCAGATATTGACATGAAGTACGTATCACACACACACACACACACACATACACACCAATAAAATGTTGAGTGCAGTAAAACTCTGTGGTAACAAAATTAAAGATTCTTCAAGTTTAAAATCTAGCATTAAATAGAAAAATACTTATTTCTTCCCATCAACCCCCACAAACCCAGAGACAAACAAAATATTCACCAACTAAATACCCTTAGGGACTTATTGTCTGTTACACTCAACTCACTAGATTGGTTCTGAAAGTCCCAACTGGTGAAGATATAATAGGCTATTCATTCCTTTAGTAAAAAAACTGACAAACAGGTCAGAAGTAAGCAATGGAGAACAAAGGGAGCAGCGAGTCCTTTACAGACAGCAGCAGCGGACACTGGGGTGACAAGCAGCAGGCACTATTTCTAAAGGAGCACCGTTAACCTGGAGACCACAGCCCTGCAGACCAATAGCCAAGGGCCGTTTATAGCTCATTTCCCACGAGGGCACAACTGTGCTCTGTACAGCACATCGGCCAAAGGACAGAGCGTTTATTGTTGAACAATGGTACTGGTTACCCGCAGGAAGTAGGGAGAATGTGTGGGTTAGTGACACTAGTGACTTCCGTCGATCTGACCTGGGTAAGTATCAGACAAGACTCTGAGTCGGAAGCGTTACTGAAGGTTATTCACGAGAGCTGTGCTGTATGCCTTTGCTTTTGTAGTAATGGAGAGCTGTGCTGTATGCCTTTGCTTTTGTAGTAATGAAAGGATTGCCCAAGACGTGTCCGTGGTTAATGTCTATGCTGAGATTTTGCTTCAGGGAGCAGACTTGACAGGAGCCAAATATGCATCTTCCTGTAAGGACGAAGGGTCTGAAGCTGCCAGTCACTGCAGTGGGTTTAATTGTAAGAAACTAACACATGCTTGTTTGGAAAAGGTTCAGAAAGCCATTTTGTTGTTGTTGTTTTCGTATTACCAATAGTCTGAGAGAAAGCAGCTGCTGTCGTTTTGCTGTTTATCTGTGTTTTCCAACCTGTGAGCCAAGGTGCTCTGGGGCAGCATGCTAAGTCTGAGTGTAGCCCTGGGGTTGGCAGCAGACATTTTCCGTCTTGGGGAACGCCTGTACAGCCACATGCCAATATTAGTTGGAAGCAGGTCATACTTTGGCATTAACCCACACAACATTCCTTTTGCTGACCTCATCCACTGCTAAAGTGAGTTTTGCAAGTCTCTTGGTGAACAGGAAGTGAGGGGTGGTTGGGTCTAAGCTGATACCACAGTTTGAATTTCTGCAATACTAACAGATATAGAGATATTCCATTAATAAATTATTACAAGGTTATTTAAGAAGGAAATAAAAATAGCAGTTCTTATTGTATGTGTGTTTTTCCAACAGCAACTAAGTCATTAGTACACAAATAGTTATCATGTTGTTTGGATTCAAACAGCATAACAAAGCATGTGTGTAGGTCTACAGACACTGGAAGAGTCACTGGGCCTCTTAGAGCTTCAAGCATTGTTTGGGAACCTGTAACCTGTGTCCCACCCATGAACTCCCACATACAGTTTTGAACTTAGTGTTTACTTTTGCTTAGCATGTTATGGAATTATCTTTGCATCTCAGTAGTACATATTATTAATTAAGCTTTGTAATAAACAGTTTTCTGTTATTTCAACTTTCACAGTTTTAAGACAGTCCTCTAAGGACATAGATTTGTCACAACTTTCCTTTCATCAGAGGTATGATCATATTCCTTCCACAGCCTGCTTGTTTACATAGCCAGTAGCCAGTAGTTTCTTAGGCTACACTCCTGGAAAGGGATCCCCGGGATCAAAGAATAGGAACTTTCTAATGCCTGTGTTATGTTATCCTGATGGAAGGTAAGAGTGCCAAGCTGCCTCATGTAAGAGATAAATTGATTTCATTCCCTTGATGGTTTTTGAGAATACCTCAGCAAAAAGAAGGAAAACATTAGGGAGTTCACAGTCATTGGAACTCAGAGTTATGAACCAGCCAAGGGTGTTCCTCTTTCCCAACCATGAAGTAAATCCAATGTCAGTGAGAAAGCTGGCTACGTCTGTGCTGGCCAGAAGTGCTGGGAGCCTCCATGCTGAAACTGAAGCAGAAGCTAGGGGTTGCTGAGACACCATTTAACAAATGCCACATAGGGAAGAGGAAAGCTGTTGCTACGAAACTTCCTCAGCTTTTGAGTCACTGCAGGCTTTTTGAAACCTCAACAGGTTATACTGTGGAGAATATGGGTGTAGCTCAGTTGGTTCAGTGCTGGCCACATGTGCAGAAAGCTCTTCATTTGACCCTACCACCAAATAAACTAGGTGTGGTGGGACATGCCTGTAATCGAAGGCAGGAGGATCAGAAAGCCACGATCTGGGCCCTAGGAGGTAGCTTAGCTGTATGTTGCTAGCTGTCCATGCAAGTGTGAGAGCTGAATTCATGTCTCCAGGACCCTTGTTAAAAGCTGGGCACCAAGAAGGGGTGGAACCTGGAGGGGGAGAAGGGAGGGGGACAAGGGAGGGGATTATGATTGAGATGTAACTTGAAGAAATAAATAAATGTTTTTTTAAAAAAAGCTGGGCACCATAGCGTGAGGCTATATCCCCAGTGCCAAGGTCAGAGAAAGATGGATCCCTGGAGCTTACTGTCCAACCAGTCTAGCTAGCCCTGTGAGCAACAGGTTCAGTGAGAGACCCCATCTTTAGAAAGAAAATTAAAAAAGGCAAAGCAGCTGAGGAAGACACTTGATATTATTAAACTCTGTCCTGTACACAAACACATGTACATACACACATATACATACACACATGCATGTGCACACATGCACAGAGAGAGACAGACACAGAGACATGCACACACAGACACATACATACATACAGAGAGACAGGCAGTCACAGATACACACACACACACACACACTCTCTCTCTCTCTCTCTCATGTATACACAGACAGAGAGAGACAGACAGACACAAAGACAGTGAGGGGTATCCAGGGTCATTTGCAAGACCAACCTAGGCTACAAGAGACCTGCCCCACCACACACACAAACTTCACCCTGTATTGCCATTTCATTCTACCTCCATGATGACGGGATGAATGACCCAAGACAGGAGCAGACATCGGGGTGCTTTTGGAAGGACAAACTTCAAGATGAAAGATCAAACAGGATCTTTTTCCTCTGTGGTCCACAGCATCTGTGTTTTTATCTCTGACCAAAAGTGCATCTCTTTTAATACTTAATTGACACATAAGCTAGTATTTTCAATTCTGTTACCAAGAAAGAAATGTGTTACATGTTTTAGACTCTGAACATGAAAGTTAATGTGTATATTTTGGAAATGTTTCCATTTAAGGAAACCCTGGAGCCCTTCAGCCCTTTAGGAAAACAATCCATCTTGAATGACTGCCTCTCTGGACTGTCCTGAACACATAAGCCTTGGCTGGCATTTCACAGGATGGTCTAGGTATTGCCTCCTCTTTTTAAAAAAAGATGAGCATCCGTCTTTTCCAATTTATGTAGGATACTTATAAGCAGGGCTGGCAAGATGTCTCATTGGTAAAGCACTTGCCTGCTGGGCATAGGGGTTGGATGTAGCTCCCCAACTGTATGTAATCCCAGCAGTCAGAGCAGCCCAGCTCTAATCCTACAGACAAGTGGATCCCAGGAGTGATCTGGCTTGCTAATATAGCCAGTCCTCAAGCTCTAGGTTCAGTGAGAGATGCTTCCCTATGCAGGGATGCAAATCAACAGATATGATCACCGATATCAGCCTCTGGACTCAGCATGCATGTGAGTGCACACTCACCTACACCCCCCCATACACACATGCAACACCAAAAGTATGTGTAACATTTTATAAGTTTTTCTTTTAAAATTGTGCTCTAAATCCTGAAATTCGAGCACCCAGCTGGTGCTGAGGTGAGTGGACTCCTTCAGAGGCCCAGTTGAGTCTTTCCCAATTGCAATTAAAGTTAGTTGTGTAAGATTCAAAGCAAGATGGTCCTGCATAATGTAGAGAAATCTCAGATATGTTGGTGTAAACTGCCTCTTCATTACCCTTACCTGGTTTTCTCTACACAAACCCATGCACTTTTCCATCTATATCAGAAGGGAAACAAAGGGGCTGCTGAGGTCTGTTTATCAAGGACCTGCCACAGAAAAAGGCCTCACGCCTTTCTGTAGAGGAGAATGCTGGAGCTGTGGAAGTCTTCATGTGACCCTCTTGCCATGAGATGGTTTCTTGGGGATCTCCATTGGAGAATTCTGCCAAAGTCTGGTGTTTGTAAGTATCATCTAGGAGAAATTGACTGTATGGATAGAGGAGAGTATCCTGCCTCTACCTAGGACTTTTATTCAGGGAAAAAAACCCACAACCTTTCTGGGACTTAGGAGAATATGAAGGTTGTATCAGTTTTTTGTTATGTGACTATCATCCTTTTCTTTGTTATTTTTTAAAAATCCAGGTCTCCTACCAGAACACTAGGTGTATTTAGATTTCCAAGGTATAGTCCAGTGATCAGCTGCAATTATAAAAATTCCATGTGATATGGCCAGAACGGAGCTCCTTCAAGACAAAGGAATGGGTGGCATCTTGGATATGTGGGTAGTTCCTTTGCCTGGGGTTGTGAGCACAGAAAACCAGGGTTGTCCTTGGCTCTCTCTTCCTTAGGAACTAAAAGCACATACACATGCAACAATCGCTGATCTCTGGGTGTTTTTTTTTTTGTTTGTTTGTTTGTTTGTTTTGGATTTTTTTAGATAAGTATAAACTTATTTTCCTTTAACCTTCAGTATTATTCTGAGGCCTTCATCCAGTTAACACATTATCTGATATATAAGAACTGTAAATTAAGTAAATCCAGCACTAATGTTCATTCAGTCACTCAGCCAATGTTTAACGAGCTCTGCCAGCTTATAAACATTTCCAGGGCTTCAGAGATGAACAAAACAGGTGTAGTCGCTGCCCATAAGAACTTTAGAAGCCTACAAGAACTCCCAGGTCTGAAAATCAGCAAAGTGCTTTAGTGGAGTGTGCGTAGGTGCCTGGAAGCAGTCCCCAGCCTGGGGCTCAGAAGAACTTCCTGAAGAGCTGCTGGTCTCAGCCTCAAAAGTACAGTGCAGTTGCAAAAGTGTGCTTGGAGCGCTCATAGCCTGGAAGCCCACACAGAGTCCGTCCCTTTGACCAGATGTTCTGTTTATTCCAGCACATCATTTGTAACTGCCACCCCAGGGTGGTTGGTCCCACTGCTGAGTATGTGGTACTTTCACAGGGCTCCACTGTGCTCCGTCAAGTGTATGCTTGGAATTGTGGTCCCCTGCCTGCTGTCTGCTATGGGTAGGGCTGGGAAGGTGCTATGTTAGACATGCTAGCCACTCCCCTAACACGCTTACAATTGATAGTACTCAGTCTACCTTACCTGAACTTGATTTAATTTAAATTTTTCTCATTGTTCAACTATTTTGTATCTTTCACCTTTCACCCCCCTCCTGCTGCTGGAAACCCTTCTTCTCAGCAAATCGTCTCCCTACTTTCCCACTTTCGTGTGTGTGTGTGTGTGTGTGTGTGTGTGTGTGTGTGTCTTAAGCCAGCACTTGTCTCAAAACAACTAATTTACAGACTTTTCTCTATTAGTTGTTTAGCTATGCCCAGTTATGATATGCTGCATACTCACATATTCAGATAGACACATGTGAATATTAGTGTTTATATTTACTTAAAACAAATTCATACATTCATAAATATTAGTTATACTTGATTCTCGGAAAATCATGAGTAGTAATACCAGTTTTCTCATTTGTAAGATGCGGTTAAAAATAGGTCTAATTTACTTAATGGATTACCTAATGATGTGAAATGCTTGTGCCTTGTTAGAAATAGTAACACTATTAGAGTCATTGATAAGATTTGAAAATCATTGTTACTGGTTACCGGCATTGTATCTTCCAAAGGCTAAAAATTTTATAACAATGACACTTTAGGTGGCTTTCACTTTCTTAATCCAAACTTTCATGGCAATGATTTTGAGGTTGCAGTACTTCAAAAAATACCTATTTTGTTCATCCAGGTTTGGATCATCCTATTGCAAAAGGGCTACATGATAGTTTGTCCTCTTCTGGTGAAAGTGTGAAAGCAAGAATTCTTTTATAATAACCAGCAAGAGTGTCAAGATGGCAGCTGCCCTGCTGTCTGTATAAGGTTCGTTTATCTCTGGAGAGAGAAAGGGCAGCATTGAAGTCTGACCAAAATGTACGGCTTCTGAACGCCACAGGAAAGTTTCTAATAAAAAGGCTATGTTTGTCTTAGGTATACTGAGACTCTGTTTTTGAAAAGTCTGCACTACAAAATTCCCATTTAGTTTATTTTTGGCTTGAGTCTGCTCCATTAGTAAAAATAAAACTATTTTTGTAATGCCGCGCCTAGTACTTATATCCCCAGTTGAGACGGATTCGTGGAAAACAGTGGCAACTACACGAAGTGCCCAGATCATTGCAGAACTGTGTTTTAAATAAACCTTTTCCAAGATGGCTGAATTCCAGTACGCCGCTCACAGGATTCTTGACCCAACCCCCCCGCCACACACACACACACACACTCACTCATACACAAAAGGGTTCATCCCCTCTTGCTTGCCGACAGTGAGCACTTGGCTTCTCCAGTCTGTGCATTTGTCCAGTGTTTGTGCACTGATTGTCTTTTGTGAACTGTCTGTGGCCGCCTCATGCGCACACAAGCCCTGCATAAGTGTCTGTATCAAGGGTCCTCTTAAGAATGGACTGTTCTTTTAGGGAGTTGGATGTTTCCATGACAACTCCCTTTCTAAAACTTTGAATATTAGCCACATTTATTTTGCAGGAACTAGAAACAGGCTTATGTTTAATTTAGAGAATCTTTAAGTTTTAAGGAAGCAGTAGCTGGCCAGCAGATGCCAAGAACTGAGGTACTTTGACAAACTGACTAAAAATTTCTCTGTGCTTGACACCAAAGACCAGCGTTCCATTCAGCTCAGCTTTTATTGTCAATCCTTTATGCTGCTTAGGATAAAAGACATGAATGTATACACACTTTTACAAAACTGTAAATGACAGGTATGTTTTCCCCGCCTGTTCCTGGGCTTTCGCCTGTTGTCGGTTTTGTACAGTATAATGCTGCTGGCTCACCCAGTTACACTTACCCTGCTTATCCACTTCCCTTTTTCTCCGTGTAACTACAAGATCCATGGCTCTCAGTTATCCAGTTACCACCGTAGAGAAGAGGGTTATGCACCTATTTTTAAGGGAGGACTGTCTCCATACTCAGTGCTCTGGTTTTTCAATACTTGGGATTTGGAAAGAGACGTAGACTTCCTTCCTAACAAAGACAATGACCACTTCCTAATTCTCTAGGGTAACTCAGGCTAAGTCTGTGTGGTCTATGAAGTCTGTGTATGCTAAGGATTTCTCCTTGTTACAGTTGTCCATTTTATCTTGCCATGCCTTTTTTTTTTTTTCTTTTTAAATATCCTTATGGGCATTTTTATCCTTTCTGAAACCCAGATTCAATGTTCTTAGGACCAGATCAGCTGTGCACAACCCTGTCTGCTCTTTGCATATGTTTTAGTTGCCCCAGACCTGTTTTGTTTACTGCTTGGCAGACCGGATTTGCCATGGTCCATGCCTTGCATTCTGCTAGACTGCATTCTTGATTTCCCAGTAGAAAAAAGCTCTGCCTTCTTACGGGGTAATTAGTTATCTCATTTCAAAAGGGAAGTTTCAAAGGTGACTTAGTCACATGTACATGTCTGCTGTGGAGGATGATAACCCACTTAGTTCTTTGTTTATCCATGTCTTAAATGCATGGCTAGTCATGATGGAAAGTTTTAAGTGTTTGACGGGCAGAACATGGCTAATTTGACCATTTATACTCAATCACTGAAAGATTATGAGTTAGCTTATTAGTGATAAGAAGCTGGAATAAGAGATGATTGTGTTTGGCTCCGTGAAGAGGTAGCAGTGTTCTCAATTCATAAGGCACAGTTTCATGTGCTCTGAGGTCCTCCATGGCACTTTTCTTCTTGGAGTTCTTAGCTCATTCTCTTGCGAACTGAGCAGAGCCCCTGTCCCCCACCCACAGAGAGCAGAGACAGAGGTCTGTGGTCTCACTGTTGTTCCTGACCCAGAGTAGAGAGAAACAAATGCCAGACTCCTCTTTGCTGTGGGGCTAGAATCATCCCCTCAACAGCACCCTTCATATCTTGTTGCTCTAGCGTTACCCACCCCCACCCCCCAGGCCTGTGGTCCCACTCGCCCCTGGTCAAAGCCACACGTCCTCCGCATCTTTTTCTACCTTGGCCTCTTAAATGACCTTCCTTTGCTACTGGCTCCTAGAGCTGCTAGTGTCCCTGTTTTCCACCTCCTCCCTTAGCCTATCTCACTACACATGTGCACTTTGAAAAGAAATGGAATGGCCTTTTAATATCCATAGTGCACATGTATACAAAGATGCTTAAGAACATGTCTGTGTCTAAAAAATATATGTGAGCAAAGGGTCTGGTATTTTTAAATTAAAAGAAATATCTGTTCTGGGCCTGGTGGTAAGCCCCGGGAGACTGAGGCAGGAAGATCACAGGTTTAAAGCCTGTCTGGTCTACAGCAGAACTAGAGATATTGTGGTGGAGCACAGCGGTGAACAATGTAGGGATGGATGGTCCTCAGGCCACTGGGAGGCCACCATCAGCCTGCATCACCCAGTGGCCACCAGCTAGACCAGTGCTTCCCTTAGCCCACAGAGATATTGGAGATGAAGAATGGTTTATTTTCTGGATTAAGCCTCCTTCAAAGACTTCCATGGTCCACGCTGCCACCAGAACCCTGTTGATGTCCATGATCCATGCTTCTTCCAGCTGCTGTGGGCGTGGAAGCTTTTGCGGTGGTGTTGATGACTGTAGACTCATAACTAAGAATGAGAGACACTGAAGGCTTCTTTGACACCCCACCCCTGACAAAAAGAATCAGTCCAGACAGGAAGCTGTTGAAGAGAGTCCTTAAATTTTTTGATAAAGATGCTGAAGTGTAGCTCTTCATAGTTGATGGCTTCTGGTGGGAGTGGATGGGGGTGTGGAAGGACTCAGTTTTCTTTAAGGGCTGGCCACTGGGAGTTTGGCCATGCTCCAATGAGTATATGGTTAATACAAATTGCACTTGGTGTTTTGGGGGTTTGGCGGTTTTTTGTTTGTTTGGTTTTTGTTTTGTTTTTTGCAGGAGGCAAACGGAACAAGGGTAGACCTGGAGGAATGGGGGTGAGTGTGATTGAGATGCATTGTATGAAATTCCCAAATAATTAATAAAAATGTTATGATGGGGGAAAAAACGGGAGAGAAGGGGGGATGGAAAAATAAAGGTAACTGTTAATTTATTCTGTCAGGACCCCCATACACACACTGAATAAAAAAGAGGGATGGAGGAAGAAAGGGCAAGGAGAAGAGATGGTAAGAGGGGTTGTTCATTTGATTTGGCTACTGCCTAGCTCTTTAGATGAAGATCTTGTCCCGAGCTCACCTCCTGTCTCTTCTCCATCAGGGCAGATACCGAATGGACCATCCCTCTGCTCATCCAGTACATACTCCCTTCCTGTCCACTCCTTTCCCCAGAAGCTACAGGGTCCCTTCAGAAGGCCTCCCCTCCCCTGATCTAGCCTATGTCTCCTGTTCTCTTTCAGGATATCACATATCTTTGCACTCTGGTGCTTGTTAGAGTTGAGCTTCAATTGTGTGGATAAGGCATTAACATCTGTCCCACAGTTAATCTCTACGGTCCTTAGACCAGCAAATCCTTGTGGCTTTTTTTTCCCAGTTGCCAGTACATGAGTAGCCATAAGAGATATTCAACATGTGGCTGTTGAGTGGTCTTCTCCAGATGTGTCTGAGCCATGAGATCCTTTCCTACTAGGGTACCTCTTACCAGGTAGAAGCATGTCCTCTAAGTGACTCTGCTCTAGGGTGACTCAGCCTAGCCCTGGTCA
This sequence comes from Lophiomys imhausi, assembly GCA_907164525.1. Classification (NCBI taxonomy): domain Eukaryota; kingdom Metazoa; phylum Chordata; class Mammalia; order Rodentia; family Muridae; genus Lophiomys; species Lophiomys imhausi. The sequence goes on along the minus strand of CAJQZJ010032984.1, from coordinate 684,790 downwards.
TGGATCCCTGCAGGTGAATTTCCAGTTATTCTCAGCAAACAGAGAGCCAGAAGCTACAAAACCTCAGGCCCTGACAGTGCCATGGAGCTGCTGAATAAGCCAGTCATGGGACTGTTCTGCCCCTGACACCTCTACCCAGGGAGACAATAAAGCTTCTTGTTTGGTCAGGTCAAGTTTAGAATTTTCTCTCATAATAGCGTTCTCTGATAGAGAATGTCACAAGTGAGTGACGAATGAATACATGAGTAACTTTATCTCAATTAGCCAATTTTCGGATTCCTCGAGTTCCCATGTAATTTAGTTTTCTCTTCCTTTCTATGAAGTTGGGCCTTTGGTGAATAAGGTGCTCAGCATTGAACCCAGATTATTTTGAGACTCACTTCCTTCACTAAGTGCCCTGTAACCTGAATTTGAACTGCTACTCTTCACCTCTCACCCTTTGGCTCTGCACTTAGTTCAAAACTTCTTGGGGGCAAGTTCCTCTGTAAGGAATTTGAGAGTCAGGCGAAGTCACAGCAGCCGCTTCCTGTTTGTGAGCCGCGGAGCTGGTGACAAGTGCAGGCAGCTTTGACAGGTGTGTAGGTGTTGCCAGATGTGGTTCTGACTCATCCCCTCTGCTGGTTGATTCCCTAGAGCTCTTCATCCCCCAGCCGCCATCCCTCGTCTTCTCCTCGGGGATGAGAAGATAGCGTGCCACCTTTCCTTGTGTGGGGACGAGCTGTGCACAGCCCGCCCACGTCATGCCCCGCCAGTTCTCCCAGGGTTTAGGCAGAATGCATTTTGGTATCTTTCTCCCCCCTCCTACATTAGTATGGAATAGCCGCTGCTGTACAGGAGAATTAATTTGTTTCTGAGCATTTTCTGCGTGAAAGACTTTGGTGTTCTACTATCTATTGCCTCTGAGGATACCCCCAGAGCTCAGTATAACACAGTGTAACCTAAGAAATCCAGGCCCTTCGAAAAAATACTACCTGAAACAAAAAGACTTCGGCCTTCTCTCTCTACTTACTTGATTTCCAAGCCCTTTGGCAATGAAGAGTAGAGACAGCCACCTGCTTCTGTAAAACGTTCCCTTGGTGATAAACCGTGGAGGTAAGCGGGTAGGCAACCTATTGGTGGAAGTATTGCTTTTTCACATGCCTTGTGGAACAAACACTGAATTTGTAATGTAAAAATGAGTGTTCTTAAACCAAAGTAGAAACAGCCTTTTGGACTACCATCTTGCACCATCAACAGGCTCTCTGAGATCAATGATCCTTGTTACGTCGGAAGATGGGTAGGACGTAGACACAGTCAAAGTTCTTAGTACACCTGGGAAGGGCCGGACAGAACTGTTAGTGTTTGAAGGCACCAAATAAATACCCTTTCACACTGCCTCTAAATTTTCACGTTTTAAAAATACTGTGGTTGTTTCCATTCACGGAGCTTCACTGTAGTCTGGGAAAGAGGCTTTAGACAATACTCAAATCTCATCTACCTCTTATTCTTATTCTATCAGCCAGAACTTGTACACAACTATTGTATATGAGGCCTGAATTTGCATACCAAACTCATCTGTGAATGGGAACAGACAGAAACTCTACCTCATGGAGCTTATACTCAGTTGGGGAAGAAATAAGATAAGCAAGAAGCAAACAATGGCAATATGTTAGAACCTGCACGTTGCTGTGAAGAGAAGGGAGAAAATACAGCCTGTGAGAAGAGTGCCGGGGCCGAGACGTGCAGGGATTCGCTTTGTACATAGGGAGCCCACCTCAGCTCTCCTGGGTTTCCCAGCTCATCATTGTCAGTTTTACAGAACACGGTGGTGGGTTCTGTATTGCAGATACAAATCTGGCAAAATGAAGGGGGTCTGTTAGAGACTGCTCTGATGGCTGGATGCTTGCAGAGCAATGCAAAGATACTCTAGCCTTTCTCTCACATTCTCAGGTTATCAGCCAGTTTAGTTTCCTTTTCTGAAAACAGTGTTCATCTAGTAGCAGAGGGGCACATCTCTGACACCTCCTGACAAGTGTTCGCACTTAAACACAACCAACTTCCCTTCTTACAAGACCAAGAGATTCATCCAGAATGTTTATTTTTAAAAGTTCTAAGAAGGCTCCCTTCACTGGCTGTCCAACCCACATCAGTGACAGATTTTGTAGTTCCGCTGCTGGTCCAGCCATGTGGGAGAACCTCATGCTGTGAGTAATTTGCCCTTTTTAACATGTGTTATGTTTTGGTGGTAGTGGTTTAGGCTGTTATGTCTTAGACATGGAGTTTATTGTGTCCATATAAATTGCAGATCACTGACAGTCTGCTTTGAATAGCATTGTGTTCGGGAAACCAGCTTTCCTGTGCAGTGCCCTTCCTTTGTGTTTACCATGTGGTTGGATGTGTGAATGATCTTCGCCTATGCCATAGAATTCTGTGTATTTGTGTCTTCTCCCTGGCAGCTTGTCCCCCCTCTCCTGCTCTGCACTCCACTTTGGTTTTCTCCTGGATTTCTGGAGTATGACTTCTTCACTCAGCAGAGTCTGTAGACTGGCGGTTTCCCACAAGCCTCTCTCCATTGTCAGGGCCCTGTCTAGATGACTTCGTGCCTCTTGTGTATTACTGATGGATAAAGTGCCATTCAGAAGATAGAGAAGGGAGGAGGCCATCAGAAGGAATACATGATTGTGGATAGATGTCCCACTAGAATTGGCCTGTTGTTCTCATCACTCAATAGATGTAGAAGGTGGATTGGCCCATAGAGGGATTGAAGTACTTGGGGAGCACATTGTCAGCAGGAATGGGTCTACCTTAGCTCACTGAAAACTCTTCAGACTCTGAGCCTGCCCCCTCAGAATTCTAAATTTTGCAAAATACTTCTGTCACATTCTGCCATTAGACCATGTTAGTGAGCTGCTACAACAAATACATGAAGAGAAAATGTTTGCTGTGACTCACAAGTTTAGACATTTTAGTCCATTGTCAGGGTGGGCCTGATGGTGTTTCATTATGTGAGCAAATGGCAGGAAAAACAAAACAGCAACATCGCTCACCACAGGCTGCAGACAAAGAGAAGAAGGGAGAGGCCAGGATCCCACAGTTCCCTTTAAAGGTTTCTAAAGGGTTACTGCCCTCCCAATAGTGCCTCTCTGGAAGGAAAGGCTTAACCATAGGAGCACCTGTGATCCAAACTGCAGCAGTGACTTTGAAAATGCCGCCTGTACTCTTCTAGCCTCAGTTTCTCTCATCTGTAAGGAATTCGTCTTGAGATGGCCTGGAAGTTTGTTTCCTGATTTAATGTTCTTACAGTCCCATGAAATACCTTCCTGGAACAGTTTGTTTGATGTGAGTGCTCCCTTCAACATCTTCACTTTTTGTCTTTCTAATTCTCTCCGTGAATTAGGTCTGTTCATTTTACAATCACACCTTCTCTGCATACTTTGCAGCCCCCATGTGCCCATTGAGGGTCATCCTCTCAGTGGTGCCTCTGACTCCACTCTGTCATTGCCAAGTGGCTTCCACCCTGATCCTGACCGAAATCTCTCTAGGGAGTTCAGAAAAGCATAGTGTGTTCCCAAATCCTTATTCTTAAAAGAAACAGGGAATGATGTTTTTTCTTTTGTAGGCTGTGTGGGCTCTAGTGACCAAAACTGAATTAGATCTGTACCCATGCAGCAACGAGGAGGTACATGGAGGTGTCCTCAGACATGCATTCTCACTCAAATGCAGCATTTGACTTTCAACATAAATTGCACAGTCTATCCATGACTATTGTCAAGTGAAGCTTGGGGAGAAAAACACTGTTTTCTCTGGGTTTTATAACAGAGGAGGACAGTAACATTTGCCCAGTACTTGGGAATTCTTTACAACCATGGTGAACTGACGAAGACCCAGTATGTAAAATGTAAACATGAACACTTTAAAATCCACACAAGACAGCTCTGGATTTTGAAGGTCAATCCTGAAGTTATCACAACCTAAAGTGTATCTGTTAGTATTTTCTTTCTAATTGTTACCAGTATGATGAAAAAAATATCAATTTTCTTTACAGTGTAGCTTAGTTATGACAACAAATGGGGATACAGTATCAGAATGGCTTGAAAATAGAGGAATCAGGCACTGCATTGCTTATTGGTAGAGAATAAAATATAGCCAAGAAGTTCTGATATATTTTGAGGAACAAGTACTTAGAAGTAGGGTTATTCCTGTTGGAAAATCATCTCTTGGGTATAAAATGCCTTGCCCAAAGTCACATACTAAGTGAAACACTGAATACATGTTACATGCAGTGTGAGTTGTATCCATGACTGTAATTGGCACCTGTATTTTATATGAAATGTCCATAATCTGGAAACTATATTATTTACAGATAGTCTTGGTAAGTATGAATATACTCTTATTAAATAAAATATGGAAGTAATTTTTCCTTTGTCTTTCTTGGTGGATACATATATGTGTGTATATGTGTATATATATATATTCATGAGATTCCATTCATTCTTAAAGTCTTCCAAGAAAGAGTATTTTATAACTTCCCTTATTAATGTATTTTAGTGGTTAATTAGAGTTAATGTGTGAACCCTCACTTATCTAATTTAAATCTCATATGCTGTAACTTGTCTACTTTCTTACACTTTCTAAAGGATAGTAAAGGCAGCTAATTATATTATCCATGATGATATTCACAAGGTTCTCCATATATTCAAAATGTTAGCATTATAGTTGACAGCAAGCATAATTCCAAATATCAGTGAATTTTGGTATAGAGAAGTGGGATCAGCCTGTGGTGAATATCAATGGCATGGTGGTTCTTCATTTTGATGAATGAATAGTACTAATGTGATTTAGGTGGACTAAATAGAAAGCGTTCATGTATTACCTCACTCAGCATTTATCAGCGGTTCACTTATGACACAGGGCCATGTTCAGAGATGCAAATGTGCATGTTGTGGAGGAGTCTGTTCATTTCCAAGCAAAGAACTCCAAAAAGAGAACCTTGGGTACCTTTTTAAGCATGTAAAGACAGTGCTCTAATCTTCAGACCAGCTTGTGACATTTCCCATCTCTGGATATTAGGCCGAAAAGGTAGTTTAGGATATGAGGGTGTTTCTTCAGCTCTCCCCGTACTAACATCTGTAGTTGGCAACAAAACTCGACAACCCATGAGACTGGACCTTGTGTCAGCACTGTGGCATTACCTGTGTCTTTCTGGGTATATTTAGATATGAGGGAGGATGTATTCAACGTAGGACTGTAAGAGGCTTATCACCAGAAATAAATTACAGAGCCTTGCAGCATGAAAATGATCTGCCAGGCATCCTCTGCTTCCTTTCTTTATCCTAGGTAGCAGAGACAGAAAAGAGAAAGACATTTATTCTGAAGTCATTTGAAGCTGACCAAGCAATTTATAATAGATGGAATGCTGATTTATTGCTGCAAAGAATATAATAGTGTTCTTGCTAAAAAAAAATGTCATTAGTAGCTTTATTGTTTAAAGTGCAATGTGGTTGAGACTGCAACAGAGATTTAGTTCAGAAAAGGAATGAAGTAGCCAAGAAAATACAAAATTAATTTGACAAGATTGGCTGATCTGTGATTTCTCAAAACTATAAAGACAGAAAAGAAATAAAACAGGGCACAGAGGTGTGCTTAAAATAGAAAATGGACAAGAATGAGAGGAATTAAGAACGTGTGTTCTGTTTGTGCCTCCGATGTGAGTAGGGTGTGACACTGGCTACCTGGAGAAAGTAGCAGAAAATGACCACGGTCCCAGGACTGTCACCACACAGAGTAGAAATAAAAGTACAAAATTGATTAGGTAGAAAATGACCACGGTCCCGGGACTCTCACCACACAGTGTAGAAATAAAAGTACAAAACTGATTAAGTAGATAGCAGGATAGGGTCTAGATCTCAAGAAACGTCCCCTAAAGGAGAAAAGGGTGACATTTAGGGCATGTCCTTTGTCAGTTCTCAAAGATGTCTAAGAGACAAGAGCACTGATGTCAACCGGGAACATCAGCGACTGAGATGTCGAGGTACAGGGATTGCAAGTTCACAGCCAGCCTAGACTACACAGCAAGACCCTGTCTCAAACAAAACAAAAGAAAACAGATGCCTAACATTCCTGTGGCCATAATTATTAGTGATAAAGCAATTCCAAGTTGATGGAGTGCCAAAAGATGGAAAGATCTGTGCTTGCACCGGGCATTGGATAGACCCTTTGTGGTTTCTGCTACTGGGAGGGGACCTTGAACTACTTGTCGTGTTGCTCTGGGATAATTATTAAAGAACATCCTGCTGCTCTATTTGCTTTGCTCTGTTTTGCTTGAGACATAGTCTTGCTGCATAGCTCAGGTTGGACTCATATTTGCTATGTTCCTGTCCCAGCCTCTCGAGGGCTGGCATTACAGGTGTGTGACACGGTGCCCAGTGCCCTCCTATTCTTAAAAGCATCACGTTAAATATTACATTATAGACTGTGGTGGTCATGCAAACAAGCTGCTCTGCTTTCCTGCTTTAGGGGAAATGACTGACACCCCAGCTACCGCCACACCAGCCCCCACTGCTTTGGCATGGTAGGCCCTGGTTTCTGGGGTCTGATGCTCATCAGTGGTTGTGGGGTACTTAGCAGTGCCCCCCCTGCAGCCACACATGGGGTTCCCCACTGAGCCATGTGGACTCCAGTACTCCCCACTGGTAGAGATAAACTCTTCTTGGCACCATATGGGGGCTTGATGATGTGTCATGTCTTTTACTCCCTCCTTTCCAAGGTCCAGACTCTCATCTTAATATAAAGGCTCTTTCTGTCTCTCCCGCTCTTCCCCAGGAAGGGCTCCATGTTAGTGTCTCTGCTTCCAGGCAGATCTGAACTAATGCAGTCACCCTAGCAGCAGATAAGTGCTCCACACTGGATGGAGAGACTAGAGGGGAAAATCGGGGTTATATTGTAGACAACTTTGAAAATGGCATTGAGGAAATTGGCCTTGAATTCTGGAGGTTCCATTGGGGTTTTTGTCTGCTGTAAAAATAACTAGTATTTGGTTTTCTGGCAACCAAAGCAAGGAGACCCCATAGGAAGGTGTAGTCATCCAGTAAAAGTCTAAGGTATATCTGTATGTGTGCTCATCAGCAGTGGTGTGGTAGAAGAGGCTGCTGAGGAAGCTGTGGATCACTGCAGGGAAGGCAAACTTTGAAGAAGGCCCTGCCTCTGACTCTGAGATGGTCCAAGCAATGACAGAGGAAGAGAAGATCTTGCAATGAGAAAAGTATTTTAGTGCCTGATAGACAGTGACCATGTCTTGGTATCTGCAAGTCGCTCGTAGATAGCGAGACCCTCTTCTTTAATGTGATTTGGTCCTGTTTTCGTCTGATTGCACACCCGAAGAGAGACTGTAGTACACACCCCACCATCATGTTTTCCTCCACATTCATAACCCAGACAAGTGGGGTGTTTCTATAGTGTAGTGGCCATCACACTTGCCTGACATAACCCAGACAATGTGCAGCTCAGAGCTCACCCGAAACACTTGTGTTTCCAGAGCAGTGCCAAGAGACTGGTCAATGCAGGGGCTGCTGCTTGTTAAAGTAAGCTCATGTGCCTTGATGTCTGACAGGCTAGGGTAACCAGACATGTAGTTCCAAAATACAGGCCGGGACAAGGGGTGCTAGCTGGGCCTTTCACTTAGTTCCATGAACATGCCCCCTTTGAGTCTTTGGTGAATGCCAGGTCCTGCTATGGGTACTCCCCACACTAGTGAGTCAGCAAGGACACTGTTGGATGCAGTTGAAACTGCAGATGCGTTGCTGATACATAGCTTGTATGAATCAAGGTGTCTCTAGGTCAGTGTGCACAGGAAGTAATGCGCCATGCAGCAGAGTCTATCCTGAGACCCAGCTCATGACCAAGGACTCCAGTGCCCTGTATCTCAAGAAATGAGAGTTCTGATGTTTTCTGAGTCCCCCTAGCATTGCACGACTTAGCGTGAGCCATTACCAGGAGGTGCTAGAGACGTGCTGGATAGCCTCTTCCAGGTTTTTGGAAGCTCACACCTGTTACAGGTCCGTATCCCAGACCCACTTTGGACTGGCAGCTGAGGTGAACCCACCTGTCTGGATAATACACCTGCATGGTCTCCATTGTCTTCACTCATCCAGCCCCGCCTGGACTCCTTCAGTGTCCAGCCTCCCCCTGAGAAGCACCTGGGAGAGAGATCCCACTCTGGGAGCATTTGGTTCTTTGTGAGTTCAAGGAGGAAGATGACTCAGAGATCTGGACAGCCCTCCCAGCTACATTCTTTTAAACAAATTATTGTTTTTCATTTATCAAAAAACAAAATGCCCAGATTTAAAGGGCCAGATGATAAAAAATTAAAACTATTTTTGTGTGTTTTGAGACAAGGTCTCCTTCTGTATCCTATAGAGATCTGGGACTCACAGTGCAACCCAGGCTGGCCTCAGCCTTGTGGCTAGCTGTTTGCCCCAGCCTCCCATGTGCTGGGATTACAGCTGTGTGCCACCATACTTGACTTTAAAACATTCCCATTTCTCCATCCCTATTAACTACTGCATTCATCCTAAATTTATCTCACAATCTGGAGAGATTCTGGAACACAGTCTGAACTACTGCAATCCTATTTTATGCTGATATCTTTTGTAATTATTTTTGCATGTCACTTGTAATATTTGCAGAACATAGTGTCAGATACCTGTGTGAAACACCATGTGTGGCTGCATTATGATCTTGTATGGGGCATCCAGATGTTTCTGCTTTAGTCCTCTGTTGTACACAGCAGATGTCATGGAGCAGCAGTGGATAGCATCTTCATGCACTTTTTTTTTTTTTTTTAACATATCCTTCCAGGCCAAAAGGCATGCACATTGTAAAGGCATTTGGTACTACATTGTCAAACTAGACCTGTTTATCTCCTTCCTCCCCTCAGGGTTCATGAGGGTTTGACCACTTGCTTCCTAATGGGATCGGCAGTCCTTCTTGGGGAACAAATGAAATGGAGCTAGAGGGCAAGCAGTTCTTCATCTGTCAGGTGGATGTGGCCTTAGTGTTCCCCTTGAATGAAGCATCTCCCTGGGAGTGCATGATGCCTCTAAATGCTTAGCCACTGGATGCTCTGCTCCCTCCAAACGGCCACCTGTGTCTCAGATGTTCCTTGGCGTGTGGGTCCCTCAGAAGTAGCCTGTTTGCACTTGTCTCACATATGCCGGACACCCTCATATGCCTCGGCCTCTCAACCCATCTGCTTTTGCAACAAGATTTTTCTGTTACCTCTGTTACTGATCTAATGCATTAATATGGCACATAGGTAGTAATACTGTTGCAGATAAAAATTCATGCTGGTGCCAGGCATGGTGGCGCACGCCTTTAATCCTAGCACTTGGGAGGCAGAGGCAGGGCTATCCCTGAGTTTGAGGCCAGCCTGGTCTACAGAGTGAGATCCAAGACAGCCAGGGCTACACAGACAAACCCCTGTCTTGAAAAAACAAAAAAAAAAAAAAAAAAAAAAGAAGATGCTGGTTTAATTGAGTTACTCTGTACATTTTGGGAAACATTTTATAAAAGATGTCTTATAGATTCAAATTTTACAGCAATGAAACCTAGATTAAAAAAAAAGCTGTACCATTGTAATTGCCTCATAGCCTGATCCCTCGAGCTGTAAGTGCTGAAGAAAAAAAATTATCTGTTCTTTTTAGCAAAACGGGAACAGGTACTGTTGTTTTCAAAGCAACTGTCTGGGCCATGGTTTGTTGCTGAAGCAAAGCAGGTAGATCTAGCCAAGTGTCACTGTTTCCAGGGATGGGGTGACCTACACCCCTTATAGCAGCACTTCTCAACCTGTGGGTCGAGACTCCTTTAGGGGTCGTGTATCAGATGTCCTGTATATCAGATGTTTACATTACAATTCATAACAGTGGTAAAATTACAGTTATGAAATAGCAGTGAAATAATTGTATGGTTAGGCATCACCACAACATGAGAAACTGAATTAAAGGGTAGAAGCAGTGTGAAGGGAGATTGTGGGTTGTCCTGGCACCTCTGGCCATGAAGTTACTCTTGCAGCATCTCCCCCTTGCCTAGGGTCTGGACACCAGTGCTCACTGTCTGAAATCGTGGAAGGAGCGGCTGTTGCAGAGTGCAGCATGTGGGAAGGCTTATGGTGCTGGGATGTGACAAGCCAAGAACAGCAGATCAGCAAAGAATGTGAGATAATTTAATTGAGGAGCTTGGAGAGAGGACAGCTGAAGGGCAGAGCAGGGACATGCCAGGGTAAGGGCATCTGATCGGGATGAATCATGAGATGGCATTCTGGGGACAGTGTAAGGAGCATGCTTCCTCATTTCTCTGGCAGTTAAGGCCAGTTTCCTACCCCACATGCTTTACAAAAAGGGAAATAATTTATTTTTATTACAGCCCTGTTCTTACAGCATTTTTTTAATATCACATAGAACAAATCACTCATTTCTATGTGAGAAACTAACTTCCTCTTTTCTCTGGGTTTGGTATTTACTATTTCTGCTATATTCTACCCTTTCGGGAAAAATTCTTCCTCCTGCTCTTCCTCCCCCACCCCCCACCTCCGCCCTCCTGCAGTAGAAATCAAGCAAGGGTGTGACCTTTGAATTACCTATTGGGGCTGTTAAAAAGCATTTTAAAAATATCCTTCTGTTGTTATTGACTCTGTCCTAAAGTAAACAACCTTTTTACTTGTAAACTATGTTTCAAGTTAGTTTTATATATGTATAAACTAACTTTTTGTTCACTCTTAGACTGTTGGATAGGTGGGGAATATAATATGCCCGTTCTTAATATCTTTCCTAGATCCTTGAACTAAAACAAAATCTCCAATTTGTCTAGAAAAATTAAGATATTTGCTTATTCTGTTTGAAATAATTTATCTATCATTCACTTCTGGTTTTCCATTTATTTGTATGTTGAGACCACCCCACCCTGCTTTGTGTGTTGCTGGTGGGGGTATGGGGTGTGTGGCTAGGGAATGTGTTCTTTTGGAGTGCTAGGCAGGCAAACTCCCTGAGCCACATCCCCAGCCTCCGCGAGGGCCCTCATGTGCTTGTGATCACCTTTGTACAAAGTGTGACTCCCAAGTTCTAGGTCATGGAACAGCTGAAATCATTCATCTTCCCTGTCTTCATATTTTATTCATTACATCTCAGTGACTCTCTATTGCTCCATGTAAATAATCCACTTAATTCTGGGGGAAAATATGTAGCCTGGAGCTGACCCTAGTGCTCCCGCATCAACTCTGTCTTGTTGTGAGTCTTCTCATTGTGGTCACACATGATGGCCTGAGAATGAAGCCTCAGCTAGTGGCACTGTGTCTCCCTCTCTGCCATTTCTTTTTCCTTAGGTCTGTGTGACTCTGGCAGAACCACTTGTGTATTTTTGTATGATGCCATCTTCCTTTCTTGGAGTCACCATTCCTTCCCACTGGGCATGCCTGAAGATCCTAAATCAATCTGTATATTCTGTGCCACTGGATATTGGAAGTATGTAATTTTTTTTTTTATTTTACAGGTGGTCACACTTAAGATATTGCCTTAATTACATTTGGACTTTTAAACAGTATTGAGACTGTTAAAAGCTATGGGGACTTTTGAAAATAGATTAAATGCATTTAGGATTATGATATGGCCATGAGCCTGCAGAGGCCACAGGCCCAAATGTGGTAGTTTGAATGAAAAAATGTTCCCAATTGGTGCTTGGAGAGGAAATAGAACTTTTAGGATGCAGAGAGGCCAGACAACCAGGCAGCATGTGCCAAGGCTGGAGTCTCTGCAAAAGGGCAGGCAGCAAGAGGCCATTGTATGAATCTGAGCAGTGTCAGACCTCAGTAGGCATTCTTCGGTTGTTCTGAGAAAGTGTACTCTTTTCACTTTTGAACTTCAAAAGTTCTTTGTGTGAATTAGTTTGTAAGACACTAACTGTACACTAGCTTTATGAGCACTTTCCCTAACTCCCCAGCCCCCACATCTTCCTAAGCTTGTCTCCAAATGCTTTATATCACCCAAGCACTTACACAAGATTGCAGACATTTTCATCTAAGCTAGTAGCAGTTAATTACCCATCTTTGTCTGTGTTTCAGCACTTAATACTATTTTGACAGAGGTTGAATTCTCTGTCTTTCTGGAATTTTTAAAGTGCTCTTATGAGTAATTTGAGAAATTCCAAGTACAGATTAGATGAGCTGTTCTTTCCTATGTTGAAAAATAAAAACCTTTAAGAGAGGACCCACTGTGTGTCAGGCATGAGCTCTCATCTCCCCCACATAAAATGTAAGCTTTATCTCTTTTGAGTCTGCACCTTGAGTCACCCTATAACCCCAGGGTATATGTGTGGGGTTTTTTTTTTGGGGGGGGGAGGGCAGGGGCCATATGAGGCTGTTAGGAAGAAGATTGTGATTTCTGTGTGATATATTCATTTTTTTCAGTGACTTCGTCTACAAGATCACGGTATCTGTATGGTAAAAATGCTGTCTAGCTACTGGAATAACCTACTTCCAATCAAGGATGGTTTTCTGAGATGCTTCAGCACTGAGTTTCCGTTTCTTTTTCAAAATGCTCTACTCAGCAAGTGGGGTGTGTCGGGAATGGCTGACTTGGTGTGTGTAGAAGAAACAGGTTTTATCGTCTCTTCAGTAGGGCCTGCTCACCCAGTCACATTTAGTATCAAGCCCGACAACTCCAGAACAGCAGTATTCCCGAAGTGCTTCCCAGAAGCAGAACCTACTCCAGCTGGGAGAGGCCAGCACAGTTCCGCCCCTGCTACACTCCTGTTTGTAGCAGCTCTGTCTCTGCTTCTTTGGCCCCAGGGACAACTGTCTCTGACTTTCCAGGTTTCTCTTGGCACCCCAAGGTTTCTTCCTCCCCTTCACTCTTCTTTTCTCCTCTCATTCCTTTCACAAGCGTTAATGGAGAGCAGTGTATAAATCCCCAGAACTGGAATTACAGAAGTAGATCCTGTCTGTGATGTGCAGTTGACAGGTGTGGCTTTTCCTAAAGGCAAGTCATAGGTGCATTTTTTTTTCTTTTTACACAAAGGGAAAGGTTACCTTTAGATGACTCATTCCCATATTCCTATCTAGATGGCCTACAAAGTAGTAAGGACTGTCTTCCATGAAGAGTTTTTTAGAACAGATTATATCCAGCAACTGTTTATTAAGTGCTTCACGTGACAGGTTGTTTGCTGGCGACTACAAATAGAAAAGCAGGTAAGGCAGGGTCCCTGTAACCTTCTGACAGGGTGGAGTCCTGTGAAGTGTGTAGCAATGCCATATCCGGCCTCCGCCAGTTGCTCAGACATCAGAGATCATAATGCTGTGGATAGCAGTCTGGAGTAACAAACAGGCATGGTTCAGAGTAGGTGCTTAATGCTTAATAAGTATTTATTTCTTGGATGCAACCCTCAGGTGGAGCCTGTTCAAATCCCCAAAGACATGAAGGAAGCCATGGCCCAGAGGAGAAGCGCATCTGAGTATGAGAAAGTGGAGAGTGTACAGGAAGTCTAGTTCATCAGAACAGCCTCAGGAGACTCAGAGGGAAATTTTAGAGATATCCTTCCAGAAAGGCTGCCAGGGGGTAAGAGGGGAAAGGTATGAAGGTTTTGGCCTTTTTGGTTGGTCAAGAGGGTAGGAAGCTTGGTTTGTTTCTAATCTGGGCGCTATCTCTGTACAGCCTCTGCCTTCCTGTTAAGGCTCTTGTTAGGAGCAGGGAAACTGTAAGAAGCCTGAGGGGGAGTTGCACAGGACTCATGACATAGCAGCTGTGACAATTGCTATGAAAGGATGGGAGAGGTTAGAGAAATATGTCACGGAGGGAACTTGAAGCATATCCATGTCAAAGGACTGGCTGGGAGAAGACAAGCTTGACAGCTGTTTTCTAAAGGAGTCACACTTTGCCATTTTGTGGTTACACCAACTTCAACAAGTACCTTATGTAGCCCAGGCTGTGCATCTGTAATACAAAGCTGTACTGACCTGTTAGGTCTTCTATGAGAATTATGGGAGATAATTGTAGTATGTGGCAACAGCTGGCCAACAGCACCAGATCTTTACATGTGACCCATTACAACCTTACAGAGGAGGAACTGTTATTGTCCCCATTCCAAAGAAAGAAACTGAGACAGAGGGATGGTAAATAACGTTTCCAAAGTGGGAAGAGAGGATTTGAACCCAGTGTACAGGAAGCTCCAAGGTACCTTCTTAACTGCATGCTGTCTGCCCTGCACCTACTATTTTCAGTGAGTGTTGTTATTTCTTCATTATACTATCATCATGTTCCTGATCTATCTGCCATCACTGTCTTATTCCTTCCAGACCCTAGCGAGGCACTGCAGTGAACTGGATACTTGAAATTGCAAGTAGCCAGCAACTAGCTGTCAGACGAAGAAATGATAAGTTTCAAAACAATGAGTAACTTTTTAAGTCAGAATATCCTAAGTTGCCCCCTGTTGTCCCCTACTTATATTCTTGTGTCAGTGGAATGGCATCTTACCCCATTGTTTCTTTTGTTCTTAGTGTTCTCCCCTTATCACAGCCACTCTGGTTTGTTAGAACTGTAGAAAAAAAAAGAGAAAGAAACAAAAGAAAATGCATATCCCTTTCCCAGCAGTGAGCACTGTTCTCTTTACAGACTTTGTCGACTCTTTTCCCTTTGTGTATCCAGGAAATGTATGTGAATATAAGATCTGCTCACCAAAGTTATCATCACCCTTGAGAGTGGGTGCCATGCTGTGATTAGGTCTGCGGAAGGTTCCCTAACCATGTGCGCTCTCTCCTCTCCAGTGCTTCCGAACCACCAAGTGCCATCTGGACAAAGACTTGTGTCCTGAAACCCCTGCTGTCAGTGAGAGTTTGGGTGCTGATAAAGGTTACTTGGCAAAATTCCTGTAAAATTACGTGACATAACACAACGGAATGTAGTCATTAAGCCTCGGGCCCAGTCGTGAGAAGCACTTTTTAGAAGTGCACTTGTCAGAGAAGTACATGAGTGGATAAGTAGTGGGGGATCCATGTACGTCAAAGGATAACACCAGGTTTTTGTGCATGATGCACATGGGTGTTTCTCATATGGGATCAGATGTCCAGTGGCAGCACCATATGCTAAGTGAAAAGGTTCAATCTCAGATGAGAAGCGTTAATTAATTTATTTAGAGTGTTGTCATGGTGATGAATCTGAGAATGAACACAAAAAATTCAAATTTTCCCACTATTCCAAAAGCATTTACAAATCAATTATTTTGAATAAAATGTAATTTTATGTATATAATATAAACATATTTGAACTCATATACACATATAAAACTAAATTGATGAATTAGATACTATAATTTAATTGCATTACTAAGAGTTTACAAACTCGTCAGCAAAGGTTTTATGTTTCTTTTTTCTGTTTTGGTTTGGTTGGTATGTTTTTTTGTTTTGTTTTGTTTTTCCAGAAAGGGTTTCTTTGTTGTGGAGCCCTAACTGTCCTAGAACTGGCTTTGTATACCCATCTGCCTCTGCCTCCTGAATGCTGAGATTAAAAGCTTGTGCCACCACCACCCAGTTTTTGTGTTTCTTTGTAGACATTAAACTCAAGAAAAATGTTATTTCTTCCAATTTACCAATAAGCAAACAAAGACAAAACAAATTACAAAGAAACTGATGAGTCAGGAACTTGCAGAGTTTTTAGGCCTTTGCTATAAATTGCCAGGTCACATCAACCAGGAATACTTTCATTACATGTTGGGAAATTATTCAATTATCATCCTCTTGTGGCCATGTCTTAATTAATTCTGAGGGACTCTCCAGCACGATCATTTTATTGCCATCTGGGATGTTTGCTGTGATCTCTTGTGAGTGACCCTGAGTCTTTGAAAGTGTCCTTAATTCTTGTGAGCTAGAGAATCCATAATTTTCCTTGAACTCAATAGAACGTCATGGCTGGAGTTTCCCATAACCGCTCCCTTTTCTTTAAATGGGTTTCATGCTGATCTTCACATTATACAGCCTCACAAATGAAGAAACTTGTGGAGATTTCATTGGCTAACAGACTGATGGTTGCTTACAATGACCTTCTTTACACAGAATTTTTCTCATGATTGAATTGGTGACCAAAAGACCACATTGTTGCTGCTAACTATAAGGCATTTGCTGTCTGTCAGTCTGTCTGTCTGTCTGAGCTGTACAGAGAAATGTCTGTGGCAGTTCTAGAAAATCTTAAAAGGGAGAGGCCACACTCTTCTTCACTGTTTGTATTAGTGAAGTGTGTGTGTGTGTGTGTGTGTGTGTGTGTGTGTGTGTACGTATGTATGTATGTATGTATGTATGGGGGAGGGCGTCTTACAGGCTGTGGCCCAGCATATCTAACAATGGCTGTTGCCAACAGAATGTTCAAGAATCCAGTGGTCCACAAGGCTGGATGTCTCAGATGGTCTGTAAGATATGATGGAATCATAATGAAGTAGGCTTATGAAGTGATAGTGACAGCAAGCAGGTAAAGAGTGAAAGCTTCTGTGTTTGTCTCTGTATAGGCTGCCATAAGAAGGCGTGGCCCAGATTAGGGATGGTCTTCCGACCTCAAGTGATAGGATTTTAGATGGGTTTTCTTACCCCCAGATGATGCAGTTAACTAAAACCCCTCGCAAGTGTTCCTGGTGGGCTTGGTTTTTTAGTAGATTCCAGATGTAGTCAAATCGATAGCCAAGAGCAGCTGTCACACTGTCTCCAGGACACATGTGATGGTGCAGAGTACCAGCACCATCATGAGCTTGGAGAAGATTATATCCTAGGGCTTGTAGAAGGAAAACCTTAAAGAAGTTGGACCCAGGTGAATGAGGAGCCTTTACCCAGTCCTGCCTCTGGCTCCTCTATCCTATTTAAGCTTTAATTTGGGGGAGAACTCTCTATGAGATGGAACCTCCCTTACTCCTGTCTGAAACAATGATCTTATTGCTGTTGTAGTCTTCTGTTTTCCAGATTCCTTTCCCATATTCATTTTCTTTCTCTAGTCTCATTACCTATGAGATACTTCTTAGCAGAGTTAAAAGATACCCTGTTCCATTCATGGAAACACAACTGCTAGTGTTAAAAAAGAAGATGAGGGTGCCAGGTGAACACAGAGAGAAATGTTTAGATTTCCCAGGCTCATTTACAAATTCATAGGAGGGCTTTACTTGCTGAATACCCTACCACTACCCTGCTAGTTTCCAGAAAACACAGTAAATGGGGTTGAATGGAGAGCTCCAAGTGATTACACAGAAAGCTGATAATTCAGGGTATGTCTTCCAAAACCTAGAACAAGAGACAGTGTTTTCACCACAACAAAGTGATAAACATGCTTAAGGTCATAGTGTGCTTACTGTGATTTAAACATGATGCAACGTACACATGTATTGAAGGAGTCACCTGTTATTCAGTATGTACAGTCTTTATAGACAAGTTTAAACAATAAAGGCAATCAGTGATTCTTTTTGTATTTTTTATGTTTTTATTTGTTTATTGAAAGTTTCATACAATATATTATGGTGATACCCTTTTCCTTTCCCCAACTCCCCCCCAGATTGTCTCCAACTTTCCTACACATCTCACCTCATGTTTTCTCTTTATTAAAAAGGCAAAACAAGAAAACACACACACCAAAACAACATGAAATCCAATTCATTTATTAGACAACTACTCCTGAGCATGGGGCCTGCCCTGGAGTATGACGGATATACATCACTCAATAATTCTTAATTTGGAAAAAAAAACCAATAACAATACCTATTCTGTGTGTAAGTATGTTGGGCAGCAGGTCCTGGGCTGTGAGGAAGCCTTAGTCCTAAGGGCAGGCCCACATCATGCCTAAACAGCCTGGAGGACTGTCACCATGGGTAGCAGCAGGCAGTGCTGGTATTGATCTTTCCTTACCAAAGGCATTTGCAGTCATGTATTAAGTTTTTCTCTTTCAGTAGACATGTGGAGGGCTGCACAGTGAGCAGACTCTTTTGATCTGGTCCCAGCAAGGTGTCACAACACCACCTCAGTGAAGTTATCTGAGAGGAAAATATTAAAGAAGAGTGGGCATATCATGTTAACTCATGTTGCTGACATGTATACATGGAGGAGGGTGAAGCAGAAAGAAAGAGAAAGGAAGGAAAGAAGGAAGGAAGGAAGGAAGGAAGGAAGGAAGGAAGGAAGGAAGGAAGGAAGGAAGGAAGGAAGGGGGAGGGAGAAAGAAAAGTGTTCCTTCCTGAATGTTCTTTTCTATGCTAGCTCTTTGAGGTCTACAGATGAATCTCCTTTCTTCAGCTCCATCTTCTTGTTAGTGGACCCTGAGATGATACAGATGATTAGAGTCAGTTACACACACGGTCTTTAGTGCGTCCTGCTCAGATATGTGTGCCTCACTTCTCGATACACTGAGAAGAGCTAGGGTTTTTTTCCTGAACAGAAGTAGATGTGGGGGAAAGGGGGCCATAGGGAGCCTCCTTAGTTGGATCTGCTCTGACTTCCTAGGAAATGTTCTTTAGAATGTTGAATGCAGTCACCTCAGTTACGAATGTCAGCACTTATCCAAGCTATGGTAGAGAACGTTCAAGAATTTTCAAGTAGATTTGCTGTTGGCTCATATTTTTCTTCCTACTGTGGAAGTTATCTGTACGTCTCTGGTGATTTAGACTGAGTCTCACTGTCCAGTTCCTGTCTCTTCCATTTGTCTTTTTTGTTAAATCTAGACTGAGCTTTCAGGTATGAGAAGGCACATCCAGGACTTCAGTGTATATTCATGTCGTGTGTGAATAGAGAAGTTATAGCACGAGAGGGTGCTGAGGCAGCGGACTCGGAGCAGCCAAGCACCACCCTTATGTTTTACAATTGTAAACTTGGGATCCCAACGAGATGAAACCATTTTCTCTTGTCACTCCTCCAAAGATCTAAGCCCAGACCCACCCTTTGAAAGTGCCTCCACATTGCCTGGCTGTGCTATATGGCAGCCAAGCCTTATTAGGATTCTGGACATCAAGCCTTTCATCACTTAAAAGTGTCTTGGAATAAATCATTCTGATTGGGAAGAGCACCAGAGAATTGGAAAATCCCACAGGCTTCTCAGAGGTAATTCACTTTAAGCTGTTCTCAGTAAAAGGCAACATAAAAATGTCCAACAAATCATAGGGAAATGAGTGCATGGAGTTATTTAACTACTACCTTGAAAAAGAATCTGTTTGCCCAGAGATGGTATGGAGAAGAAAATTTCAAAAATAAGGCAAATACTTAAAAACTTAGAAAAGAGAGTCTGAAGCCTAGTTTGATTCTCCTTGTTTTTCTGGGAAAGAGCACAGAAATGGTCTGATTTTCAATTTTCATAGAATTTGTCCCTTGGAAGTTCAAGCTGACCAATTTATGGCATCTTTGAACAGATGAAAGCCATCGCATCTCCCTGGAGCACACCTGCTCTTCTCTTCTGTCCATAGAAACATCCCAAAGCCCTGCTTGGGTGCCTGCAGGGAGATGGCTTGCCTGATGGTGTAGGGCCCAGAGAGCTCAGCAGTAAACTGTTCTTGCTGCATTTGCTTTTCCTGCCTGCAGTAGAGAAACTGTTGAACCAAGAGTTAGTGGGAGTATACCTCAGGTGATATAGGTCTTGGCGAGATGGCAAACGGAATCAAGACAAACCTGTCCTCGTTCTATCAGGGGCACATGTTCTCTTCCTGGACTCTCCGAGGAGGTTGCTTGGTACTTGTATGTGCACTGCTAGCATATGATAACTCAACATACAAGAAGCAGTTCACTTGCAAAGTGGGCTCAGTTACTCTTAAACTCCCTCTCTAGGTGGAGATCTGGTCTAGATGCTTGCATATTTGTTAACTCCAAGGCCTATGGCTTATTGGTCATTATTTTAGGCCTTGACTGTTGTGTCCCTTCTTGTGACCCACTCCTCTTTTTGCTGTTTCCTGGTGCCTTTTTTCTTTTTCATATCAAACTATAGGTTGCTACAATAGAACAGCCCTGGTAAGATTAGATTATAGGTGTATTTAATATGTTAATTATTACCAGTTTTGCTTAATGTTACTAGCATGATCTTCTCCTTACCTGCTATTTCTTATATCTGTATCATGTATGTAATGTTTTTAATGGGAACAGAAAGAACGAGTCAGAGGAGAGACGTTTCTAGAGTGTCTTCTAATGCAAGGGATACTGATATTGCAAACATCAATATGAAGGGTGATGTTGAAAACACAGGAGGTTATAATTGCTATTCTCATTTGGTAAGTGTGGTGGCCAAAGCTGAAAGAATTCAATCTCTTGTTAAAGGCACCACTGCTACTACTATAGTTGGCCTAGGACTTGAAACCTGACTCTAAATCCAGGCCCTTTCCAAACTATATATGTGTAGCAGAGTGGGCCCTGAAAGTTTATTAAAAAGAAACATCCTATAGATAGCCTGAGAAGTGAAGAGCCACAGCCTTAGTGTTGAGTGTCAGCAAGCAGCAGGGGAGAGCTCCAGCCCAGGATGGTGCCAGCAAAGCTGGCTGCTCTCAGGAAGGACACCTTGATTAATGAGTGACGTCTGTGAGAAGCAGCAGCAGAGGAGGACCTCAGACTCAGGGACATGGGAAAAAGAGGGAGCCATGGAGACCCTCATTTATCAGCACCCCACCAGCCATGAGGTGTAACTGAGTGCATCATACACGGTCAGAAAATGCTTGGTGGGTGAGGGAATGCATGGGAAGAGCGTTGATTAGACACAGCGTCTGGCTCCATGTAATCTTGATCACAGGCTGTAATGATCTATTTGAAAGGTTGTTTGTGACCAAAAGTCTGATTAACATCAAGCATGTGGCAAATTGTGGTTGGTGGAGACTGACCTGAGGTCCTTGATGCAGGAGTGTCATCTCCTAGATTCATGGTACAGATTCTCAAGATGGAAGAATGGATAGGCATGCAGAGATGACAGAGAAGGAGCAGTTTCCCTGTGTTTATGAAGCATGCAGAGAGGATGTTTTGGTTGGCTCTGTAGGTGAGAGGCCTGTGATAGCAGCAGTCAAGGAATGTCTATCAGATGGAACTGATGCAGTGCTCACAAGGGAGAAGGGTCGGTCATGGTAGTCTTTATCCCTTAATTTCATTCTCCATGCGTTTGAAGGAGATGGCTGTAGCATGCTGCCATGGAGGTGGTGCAGCAGCTCGGCACTGGGGGAGGGGACATAGTGCTGTTGTGGAAATCTCAGGGTCATGGTTAGGTTAGAGATCCCCTCATTCCATACTCCACACTACTTCTCCATGTCACCACCTACCGTGTGTCTCAACAACCAGTTGTTAAAATACGAAGGACCCAGGACACATGGGGCCCTGACCCTGCTAAGTCAATGAGGAGGAGCTGCCCTCAAGCTTCTTCCCAGTGTCTGCCTGGACCAAAGTGAGTGCCAGTTCTCTGCATTGGCTTTGGCTTAGCCAGACCGTGTGTCTAAGCTTTCAACTTAGACATAAACAACCCTTCCTTCTCCATCAGGAAGCCTGGGCTCTGGACAGAAGCTCACACTGTAGGCCACTGATGGGGGAATGCTTCCCATACAGGCTGTCCATTCTCCCAGGGAGTGCCTGGCCCTGCTGCAGCATTATTAATCATCTCAGCCGAGCAATCTCAGATCTCTGACCACCTGACCTGGATATCCCGTGAGCCCAGAACCCCTAGTTTCTCCAGCCTCATTGAATCTAGAGGATTTGGGAAGACTGCCCATCCATCGTTTTGTAAAGTATCTATTTATATCTTTCACTCCCAAGCTATAACCCCAAACAGGGGTCACAGCACATGTATTTAAGGGGCAGAGACAGGTGGATCATTGCAAGTTTGAAGCCAGCCTGGTCTGCTTAGTGGTTTCCAGGCAAGCCAGCACTAGATAGTAAGACTCTGTCTGAAAACCAGAAAATAAATAAATAAATAAATAAATAAATAAATAAATAAATAAATATCGAGAAACTCACCCCAAATAGGACACCCCTATGCATCACCATAAAGTGTCTGTTTTATATTATAGAAATAGCTCTAATTAACTTGGATTTAAAAGAGAAAGCATATGGTGATTCATTTCTGTGGAGGAATTATTTTCTTGCCCCCCCCCTTCATGTACTGAATTACATCCAAAATCCAGAGTTTACCCAGAGTTTGTGACTGAACATTGGGAGGGTGTTTGGCAGTGTTATAAACTTCCTGGCAGCAGATGTCCTCAATTCTGGGTGCATTCAGTTCCACGTGTCTCTATATAGAGGACATTTACCTCTTTGCTTAGTTTACTGTTGCCTTTCCTCTAGGCTCCCTTCCTGATTAGGGATGAACACAGATTAAAAAGAAGTTCTTATTCATCATAGTTGCTCTAGCAGGAGGAAGACACAGTCTTTAAGCAGCCATGACACATTTAGTTGAAGAGATGAGACAGTTATCAAATTTGGTTTTGAATGGCTGTCAGAGCAATGAGTGCAGCAAGTGGGGTCCTAAGGAGCAAAACTGCTGAGTGATGAGGGACAGTTTTCCAAGAATGAACAGAACTGTCTTCCTGCGAGAGAAATGGCTTGACTACTGTATAATGCTGCTGGGCAGAGTGGGAAGGGTGTCGGGTTGTGGGCATTGTGGAGGGTTGTGAGTACACTATATATTTTCAAGTCTGTAAAGCCATTGTGGGTGGCTCCATGGTTGCATCCCTGAAAGGTTGATGAGGAAAACCAGAGAGATACAGTCAGCCTGAACCCATGATGTAACCATAGGTGACACAGAGGATACACCTGTACAGAAACAGTAGCTGTGCAAATAGAGTTGGATATAGACTTTGGGCATGGACGCAAGGAGGGATCTGTGGGACTCTGGTGAAAACAAAATGTGAAGATTGGTGAGTCCAAGAACAGAGGAACCAGAGAGAAAAGTCAGGAAGTGCTCTAAGGGCACCACTCTGGATCCCTGAAAAAATTATTGCTGTCAGAAAGGGAAAGTATAGGTGATACAGAGCCACACTTAGTCTAATATGTCTGTCAGACTGGAAAACTCTATTTAGGGTCCCTGGACAGCTAATTCTTTACCGTGCTGCCTTAGTGGGGGGAAATGGATGAAAAGCAGGTCAGATTGACCTAAATAACATTACACATACCATTCCATTGCTGGCCCTACGAGCCAAGGCTACCCAAAAGAAAAGTGTGGTTTATTTTGTTTGACTAGATGCTGCATCTAGGATTTAGGTCATTTTTTCATACCACCTGCCACTTCTGTGCATTCATTGTTCCTGCTGCCCAATTCCCACTGCCATGTGGGAACGTTTTCCTTTACTTTGCATTAACCAGCACCATCATCTAAACCAAACAACCTCGGATATGGTTATTGACAGCATCAGCAAGGGCAGGGGCCTCATACTATGGCCATGTTGGCGGGAGGGAGGAAGCTGTCTTTCCATGAAGTTTTAGAGAGCAATCACTTTCCTTGGATGGCATAGCAGTGATGACCCTGAGGTTTTCAGCTGCAAGCAGAGGCAGCTGTGTTCCCCATTCCCACAGTGGAGCCATTGCTACGAATGCTCTGTTTTCCAGTCACACTGCAGATGACTTTTTTTTTTTTTACAGTTACATAGTATTTTAAACTTTAATGCAGCATTCAAGAATGGCCATACATTTGAAAGGTGGGGCTCGTATGTAAGAAAAGAGGACTAAATTGCCCCCATTAAAAGGTGCAGGTTAAAAGCCACATTCAGTCCTACAGGAGCTCACTTGCCCATGCAGAAGTATTCACTGAGACTCAGGCAGGCCTGGGGGCGCAGGCAGAAGAGCTCCTTGGGACTGTGGACCATGGCTAAGAGGGGAGTGTCTCGGAAGTAGAGGAGGCCAGTGAAGTGCCTGGTCAGTGTCCCTTGGGGTGAGCTCTAAATCCACTCTACTGTTAATCATGAGCAGCTCAAGTAAGCTCTTGTGCTGGCTGGATTTGCAGGGAGTGGCAGTTCCTGACCAGGAAGCACATTTGCTGTGTTTAAAGCCTGAGTTTCTGAGGCCTTTGGATCCTTCCTGGAGGAGGTGCTGCTCAGTGGGAGCTGCTGAAACCCAGAACTTCCACAGCACAGTCAGCAGCCAACGGGCTGGCTCTAAAGCATCTTTCAGACAAGGCCAAGGTTGCCATCCACCTGCCTTCTTCCTTCACTCTAAACCACACCGTATTCGTTCTGATTTTTTTTTTAACTGTAAATCATTTCTGAGCAAGTCCTACTTCCCCAGACTCTCTGAAGCCATTGTCAGGAATGGATTGGTGCTTCTGAGAGGAAGAAGGAGATGAATTATGTTGGGGGTGGGGGGGCCTATTGTGATGGCACCATGTCTGCTGAGGAGATTTAACAGCCAGCACCACCCCTCTTCCCACCTGCTGCCTGAGGCTTGCCGGGAGAAGTGCTCCTGAAGAGAAAATGGCTGCCCTAACTCAGAATGAGGCTGGAGAGAAGTTCTTTCGACCTTTTTTCATCTCAATAGTGAGGCCCATACCCTTCAGATGCCTGAAGCCAGAAACAGCCACTTACAGAATAGTATTTGGAAGTCAGACATCATTCGTGCTCGCTCTTTGGAGCAACTTGGGTGGATATGGGCTGGAAAAGAGGGGAAGTGTGTTACTTTTTTTAATCCAACAACTTATAACTGTGTCAACACATAAGACGGTCTGTCAAAGCTTTCCTCTGGTGTTGCTGCTGTGAATTAATTTTGAGAATCACTTGTGAGCAGTAAACACTTTTGCAGCATGAACAACTCTGTACAGTAGGAGTTGTCAACAGCTTGCTGTCCTATTCCCCGCCGATCCCGTGAGGGGGGGCGTGAAGCAGAACAACACACACACAGGAAGCTGGCTGAAATACAAGGAACAGAAAGTCACTGCCACTCCCATCCTTATCTTTTGGCGGTTTCCTTTTCTCTTGATCATTGAGGCTGTTTGGCTTGCAGAGAAACTGGAAGGTTCAGAACACGTGGACCGAATCTGTGATTTGGCCACTTCTTGCTGTTTTAGAATTGGCTCTGGAATTTGTGCACTAACTCACTTTTGTCCTTAATTGATTAAAGAGCCACCACATGGAGTAAGATGCAAAGACACTTATTTAATGTGTGTCCAACACTCACTTGAAAGAGAGCCCATGGGGTTTTCTACATTTTGTTGCTGTGCTGTTGAGTTTGCTGCTGAACTTATCTACACAGTGAAAACAGTCACTCACCTGCATTAACACCGGATGTAGCTCTGTGTGTATATTCATATGTAGCGTTATGGGTGGTGGTGGTGTCGTTATTTAAGGCTCCCCGTTATTTCTTGCCTCTCTATCCACTATCTAGATATTGAGGTGAATAACTAAACTGGTCCAGCACTTTCCCTTCAGCATGCTCTGTGATTGACAGTAACTCCCAGAGCATTTTATGGCATAGCAGTGGTGAGCATCAGTGACCCACATTCTGAGATCTGTCCAGGGTTGCCCATTCCTTTCAAAGCTGCACAAACCTTTCATATATAACATCCCCGTTCTAGAAGCTGTGGTGGGTGTGTTAACCTGCACAGCTCCCAAAGTATATATTTCCTGTGCTTATGTTAAACCTGCTGGATATGGTCACCCTAATGTTTTTGTCCTAAAAATTTCTTTCTTCAGGTTTTACACTGGGGCCCACTTCTTCAAATGCCCTGCCATGTATTGTACACGATATGTTCAACCTGTTCGTATCTCACAAATCACAAAATAGAACCTAGAGACTGCCTGTCTCCTTGTCCCCTCCTCACCTGCACAGTGCTTTCTTTCGCTGTGCACATACAATGCCGCAGAGACAGGAGTGACCTAAGGTCCTGAGGGGATGCGGAGGGTAGATGAATTGAGTCTTCACAGCTTCAGCATCATTTTAGAAGAAATGTATTTCCAGGAGCCCTCAGGGACGACTCCAAACAGTCAGTGGTGACACGGGTGTATCCTGTAGGAGGTGACTCTGACATGCCAGGATTGGCTTCTCTGAGGGCAATCAGGGCTGAGTGCACCCTGCAGAAAGGCCATAGGCTGCGTATGCTACTGGTGTCAAGCCAGCACACAACATCTGGCTCTTATTTTTGTCAAATGATGTTGACAGGGAACCAGTTTACTGCACAGTGGAAGGATAGACCTGTCCTCTTTCCTAAAAGACAGACATCTGGAGAGGTGTGGTCTCCAGAGGCAAATGTCCCATTTCTCTTCTGCGTCTGGATGGGGCTTAGTTCACTCCGTTCCTGGCTATAGAAGAAAGAAGAAAATGGAAACGTGTTAGCACCTTCAAAGAGTTAACTGAGGATATTTTCAAGAAAGAATCATCGCGAAATGTATGTAACATAAAAGACAAATGCAAAATACTTAAAGGACAGGTGGCATCATTTGAAAAGGATGTGGGGGCTGAGCCCAGCACTGCGATCATACACAGCTGCATTAATTTGCCTAATCACTGGATTGCTGTACCCAGTGTCTATAAATAAACACATAAACTAATCTTTTGATTATCCTCTTTTTTGAACATTTAATTTTCCATTCCTTTTTTATATCTTCATATCTTTTCATTGTGTTTAAACTGAATTTCTAAATTTCAAGTTTCCACAGCTTGTCCTAGAACTATTACATTAAACAATCAAAAAAACCAGGACAGTTCACAAACAGGGAAATGCAGGTGGCCAGTAGCTGTATAAAAAAGGATACTTAGCTTTGTGATTACTTATAGGAAATTTGATGTGAAACGTCAATTAGCTGTCATTTTTCAAGTGCCACATAAGCACAGATTAAAATTATTGGGAAAGCTCTTGCAATTGCAGAGGTGTGAGAAGGCACATGTAGTGTGACACCAGATAGAATTTATGCAGATGTTCTGATATCACATAGCAAAATGGTATGTGTGCACGTGGCCTGATTCCTCAAACTCCCAAGTGGGGGTGGTCTGTATTCACCACTGAGGACAGATGGTTAAAGGCAGGTTACAGAAGAAGGGTGGCTTGCTTGCCACTGCAGCAGATGGCCATCCTTCACGCGCTTATACATGGTACAGATTCTGCTCAACAAGATGAGTAGCCTTGAGGTTTGGAATTTGTTGTTGACAAGCCCCCTGCTGGTCCACAATTCACCCTTGACTCCTAGGATTAAACTCTGTTCATGAGTGTAGACAGATGCTTAGAAATGTGTGTGGAAAGTTCCCCCAAGATGATCAATCTTGATAATTTTTCATCTTTTCCTTTCTACATTATTTAATACTATTGGCTTTTCTTTTTTTTTTTCTTTTTCTTTTCTTTTTTGGCTGTCAGTGAGGGAGACTGAGGAGGCATCTCAACTGTGTTGCCCAGTTTGGCTGTGGTGGTGTTCTCTCCCCCCACCCCACTTTCCTGCCTTGTTTTCATCTGTACTGAAAATGTGCAGGGCTAACAGTTTTTAAATAAGTATCCCACTAAAATACCTTATTTGAGGAGGAAGAAAGTACTATGAAAAAAATCCATTGCTTTGTTTGATAACTTAAAAAAACTAAGGAAAAAATTAAATATGTTAACAAAGCACACTTTTAGAAGTTGGCCTGAATTGTACTTCTGTTCAAAAATTCTTTCTATTAACTCGTTGACAGTTTCAAACAGTGTTCTCTGAGTATATCAGTTCCCTGCCCCAAAAGCTACCAGATCCTCCTACTTCCCTACTTCCGTACCCACCCAACTCATTCTCATTTTCATCCTCTCTGTCTCTCTCTTTCCCCTCCTCTCTCTGTCTCCCTGCCTCCCCCACTCCAAACCCGTGGAGTGCAACTCATGTTGACCATACACTCAGGGGTCATTCCTGCAGCTCTTTACCAGGTCTGCCTCTTAAACATTTCACAGAGGGCAAAGCACGTAGACCTGTCATTATTGAGGATGCCAGGTCATGAGAATTACACAGATTGTCAAGTCTGGCCTCAGAAATTCTGATATGACCATCCTTACGTGAAGAAGTGAGGTTTTTCAAAACAAAAACCCTTAGGTGATTCTAACACACACTAATCCAGCCCTTGGATTCCTCACCCAGAAGCTCTGGGACAAGCATGTCATCAGAGGCAGGCCTTTACCCTGCACACTCTCCCTTCGTGGTCCTTTGGAGGAAGGGATGGTTGGTGGATTTTGACCTGTGTCTAGATAATCTGTCCAGTTATGCTGCATTCATTTCCTAGAGCTGTTGTAACAAATCATGATTTGGGTGTCTTGAAACAACAGAAATACGTTCACTCCATTCTGAAGTCCAGAAGTCTAAAATTAAGGAGTAAACTGGATGCTTTCCCTAGAGGCTTCAGAGCAGACCCTTTCCTTGTCTCTTCTAGCTGTTGGGTAGGCTCTGGGCATTTACTGGCTACAACTGCCTGATTCACATAACTGACTCCATCTTCACATGACCTTTTCGTCTAAGGACATTTGTAATTGGATTTAGGCCACACAGGTAAGCCAGCACAATTTACTCTTGAGATCCACAATAACATCTTCAGCTATCCCTGTTTCCAGATAAGGTCATAATTATATGTTCCGGAAGCCAAGACACAGGCACATATTCTTGAGGGCATGTCACAGTTCCACTCACTGACACTGAACAAAGCCATATAGATTCCGCACCTCATGTCTTTCTTAGGTGGGGCTTGGGTTTTATTTCTCTTTAGGAGATATAGCTATAAAAAATTCTCCAGAGGAGAGTTGAGTTGACATCTGTGTTCATACCTTACTGACACCACCCTCCAGTGGAGACCGAGGGTCCTGGGGGCAGCCTCCTGCTTGGCAGCGGGTCCTGCTGCCACCAGCAGACCTACCTACCCAGCATTCCAGAGGCACACCCATGCTCTTATTGTGCTCTGAAGAGGATGTGATCTAGCACTCCTTTTACATCTGAGCTCTTTCCTGAAGAACAGAAATTATAGATGTGTTTGCAGAGCTTCAAACGTATGCTTTAGTAGACATTTTAGGAAAAAAAATATCCCCATAAACTAATTGGCTGTTTGTGTGAATGTTTGAACAAGGTCAGGGCCGATCTCTTCATTCCAGCCATCAAGATGAAAGAAAAAAGGCTCAAACAATCCCTGCCATGCGTCCATCTTACTTCTGTAGGCAGTCCTTTTCAGTACTTTTAAAGGAGGGTGCACTGTGTTGGATGATGAGAAGGGCATAGCCTGCCCCTCTGGGGTCTGGGGTGAGGAGTGGTTTACTGACATCATCCATGTGCAATACAAGCTACGAGTTTCTCACACTAGGTCTTTACCGTTGAGGATGAGGTTTCTCAAAAACGCTTTGCCAGTGTCTGGTCACGTACAACCCTAGGCATCCCCAGGGAAGCGCAGTGAGTCACAGCTCCGTGAAGATAATGAAATGGGTCATGGTATGCTTGGCCAAGACTTGAGTCATTTCCCCAAATATAC
>CAJQZJ010032984.1:635310-655406 GCA_907164525.1 Lophiomys imhausi | reverse complement strand
AAAGGGAACCCTGTTCATACATGGCAGGTGTCTGCTGCTGCTGCCCCATAATTAACCTTACAATGGACGGGTCTAGCCTTTATTACTTGGAAGGTCTCTGTAAACTGAACTCCAGTGAAACTTATCTTACAAATACATACAAAGCCCTGTGCCAGAAGTGCAAATAGCCAACTACTCAGCCATCAGAAACAAGGAAATTATGCAATTTGCTGCCAAATGGATGGATCTAGAAAATCTCATCCTGAGTGAGCTAACCCAGACCCAGAAAGATGTGCATGGCATATATTCACTTATAACTGGATTTTACACATATAGTACAGGATAACTATACTACAACCAACAGACCGGAAGGAACAGGAACATAGACTTTGTTACCTGATAGTAGGACACTTTGCCCTAGTGGTGCTGGCATGTAGGTCCCCAGTACCTGAGGAAGCTCTTAGCCCTCACATGACTGCTGAACTGAGGGGGGCTGATATGTAGGGGCACCCCACACCAGAGGAGTGGGATGGAAGGGCAATGGGGGAGAGGGTTGGAAGGTGGGACGAGGAGGAGGGATGGAGGGAGGGGACTGTGATAGAGATGTAACTTGAAGTAATAAATAAACATAAAAAACAGACATATGAGTGAAAATATTTGACCTCTCTTTTCCTTGAAATACATAATAAACCCTACTTCAGGATATGTGAAACTTACGTATGGGTGTGTGTGTTTTAATTAAACATTTTAATGAAATAAGAAGTTAATGACCATTAAGAATAATTTTTAAAAAATAAAAATCAGAATGAAAAGAAGAAATTGTGGTTTACTTACATTTCCAGCGATTGTGAAGGTAAAGCTAACCTGACTGGGGCTTTCTAAGTTTTTGTTTTCTAAGTAATAGGAAGATATCTTTTAAAACATCCATGTTACATAGCCTAAATAATGTGCTTCAATTAAAGTTATGAGTGAGAATTGTTTTTTTAATGATTTCTTAATCTTTCACAATTGCCTCAATTCTGATTCAGTGGCAGGTTTCTTTCAATAACATGTCATTCACATCTTTCGTTTCAATAAATTTTCATTCAAACTATTTTCATACTCAAATTGTCCTGGCCCAAATAATTCTCCATCAGATTCTGAAATTATAATAATAGGTAAAGCTGACATTTTTAAGTCTACAGCTGACCCATAGGCACCTGCTGTGCTCCAAGACTAACCAGAGAGCAGCCTGCAGCATCCATTAGAACAGAGTTTTGTAAGCATGTTTTATGGTGGGATGGAGAACAGTGAGTCAGTGCTAGAATATGTTCACTTCGATGTATCGAAGTAGAAAGTTAGAAGACTTTCTACTCCAGGAAGCTCACAAGTTAAATCCTATTTCAAAGATAAATAGTCATCATGTGAAAGAAGGGCTCTGCCAAACACTGGAGCCTACTTTAGGACAATAAGATCTGCAGCAAGGTTCCACTTGCCTAAGGAGGCTAGCAGGCAAGTATTTAGCATCTTCAGAAGAGCCAATAAATGCAAATTACAGAGTTTGTGTTCAGTGTTTTGTTTTGTTAGGGATAAGGAGTTAACAGTATGATTCCTTTGGCTTTTTCAGATATCCTTATTGGTGTTTACCTCCCTCCCTGCTCCCCTTTCCCATTTCCCTCTTCCGATCACTTGTGTCCTCCTCCTATTCCCCTTTACCCTCCTCCCACCTTCTGTATTTACTCCCTTCCCTCTTCCTAAAGACCCCCCCCACCTTCCATTTGTACAACATACCACTGGATACACACAGAGTTTGGTCCTTACTGGAGTAAAGAAAGCAAATGGTTCTATTCCTATTCTGGAGATAACAAAACAGACCCAAAGACTCTCTGCTTCATGAGAATGTAGACCATTGTGGCCTTATTATTGTGGCTTTCATCTTAATTTCATTGTTCTCTTCATGGTCCTCTCTCCATTTTGGGGGTTGGTGAGGCCTTGTTGGATAACCAGAGATATGGGCATCCATCCTGTTCATTGATATCTCCTGTACCTGGTGAAGGAGGTAAATGAGCTAGTGAGGCAGGCCATACAGCTACCAGAGGTGTAACTATGTCAAAACCAGCCTGGGTCCCTGTCACATCAGAATCTCCTAGCATCTGTGTGCTCAATGTCTCCAGGCCTGAGAAAACCTCACCTACCTAGTCACAGATAGATTGCAGTAAACAGCACGAAGGAAGATGAGCATCTCTGTGATTCTAACACATTTACTGTTCGATGAGCACAGCATATTTTTTCCCTCCTATACAAGTGTGCAACTTTTAGACTTGGGCTTCAAAATCATCTTAATATGTCCCAGCTAGTAGTTTTCTTTTCAAAGCAAGTGAACATTGTATTCTAAGAGATTGTTTGTGCTAGTTAACTGAGAACTGTAAATGTTCATTTCCGTTGGAGTATTTCCAAAGAACCATCAGTAAATATCATTTCTATCTTTTCATCAAATTCTGCAGTTATTGGGTAATATCAAATTCTGAATATTTTCACTAAATGACTAGCCATTGTGTATATACTAGTAATTCTGCAGCCAATTTCTAATCTACTGTATTCAAATTTGAGCATCTTCAATTTAAATTGACTCAGTAAATTGGCATCACATATCAAATGGAAGGTTAAGCTATTGTTCAACATTTCTCTGTAATGTGTGTGGTAGCTTCAATAATGAGATGGTGGACATTATTGTTGAAGTTGCTTTGGAGAATGTATGAATCATTCTTATTGTTAGGTCTCATTAAATCTGTCTATCTTGGTTGTTGATTGAAACTAACCTAATTAGGGGAAGGCAGTCAGGACAGGATCCACTGGAGCCCCAAAGAATCATGATGTAATCATCATCATTTAATGGAGCCAAGTGTGCACAGCAGGGAAAATACAAACATTTCCCACACCATGTAGAGAAAAGTTCCCACTAGTGAGTGTCACAGCAAACCTTACTTACAGATGAGTGTAGGATGGGGAGAAACCCCTGGGTGAATGTGTGTGTAGACATGAGCTGGCCATTCCAAGGATCCCAGAGCCTTAGTCCCATGGAAGAAAGCTTTGCTGGGATGAGGGTCAGAGGCAGGACAAAGCCTTTCTCTGTAGTATGAATTTGACAGCGTGTGCAGAGAGTGTTCATTGT
This sequence comes from Lophiomys imhausi, assembly GCA_907164525.1. Classification (NCBI taxonomy): domain Eukaryota; kingdom Metazoa; phylum Chordata; class Mammalia; order Rodentia; family Muridae; genus Lophiomys; species Lophiomys imhausi. The sequence goes on along the minus strand of CAJQZJ010032984.1, from coordinate 652,276 downwards.
AGCTTTCTCCCCTTGGATGTTTTGAGCCTGAAGATTGCTCCCCTGTAGAGACTGCTCCTACCAAGATTAGCTAAGCCTGCCTCCTTGATCCAGCTGTAGGTAGAAATCCTGCCACCTTGTTTGTATGTAAGAACCCCACCTCCTTTCTAGCTGTATATAGTAACCCCTGCTTCTCAGTTCACCTCTACATAGTAAACGTGCTGAGCTTTCTTCAGGGGCGCTGAGGTTTCTCCAGCAGAAAGTTCAGTCCACTGACTCGCAGCATTGTGTGTAGAAATGCATGTGTAGACCTGTGTGTCTGACTTTACTTCATTCTGTCCACTACCACAGTCATACCTGTTCCTGAAGCCATGCTGGATGTGGTTGGTGAGGCTCCTACATTGCACATATTGTATGTTAATATGTTTGAGGCATTTGCTATGTATCTGAGACTAGACTCTAATACTTTGTATATATTATTTCTCTCAATCTTTACAAAACTCTGCTTGTTAAGCGCTGCTCATTTTATAGTACTTGATTTAGGTTTGTTCGGCAAACTTTTCTAGATGTTCTAGAGGCTGCAGAGGGCTTAGAAACAAGTGTCATTTAGGCTACAGAACCCACATTGTTTCCTGTGCTTGGTAGCTCATTTGGTCCACAATGAAGAATATGTTCTGTCTTCATTCTGCTTTACTTCAGATATTTAGAGTCACTGTGCTGGCCTTGTGTCAGCTTTTCTTAAGAGTCTCTTGGTTAATAACTAAGGCTTTTTTCACTCATCAACTGCGTGACTCTGAATTAATGATAGCATATGAACATTAATGGGTTAATTGGGGCCCTTGTACATCATCAGTGGTATGGAGTACAGTGGGTGCATGGGGACTGAATGTAATGTTGATTAAAATTCTTATCTATGAGGCTAGATCTTTTGAAGGAATAAATTTTCCCAATGAGCCTAATGATGTACTTGGAGGCCGTAACAGGGACTCCAGAAAAGCTGTTTTAATCACAGAGGGTGATTTTTTCCATTTATTCCTCTTTGTTCTTAAAGGAATTATTTGCACATGGAATATCATGATTCTTCATCTCTGTGTTACCCACAGAGCAAAGAGAAATCAGCGGTGCAAGGCCATTTCCCCATCCCTCAGTACCCTTTGGTATCCCTCGCTGACACTCCTGGAGAATGTTCATAGGAAGTGGCTTTGCCAAGTGGCTGGAACTAGAGAAGCTCATCCTGAGTGAGCTAACCCAGACTCAGAAGGATGCACATGGCATCTGTTCACTTATAATCAGATTTTAGCTATATAGTACAGGATAACTATAGTATAACCAATGAGCCAAAGGGAACAGGAACATAGACTTTTTTCCTGTCAATGAGACACTTTGCCCTAGTGGTGCTGCCTTGTAGGCCCCCAGTGTATGAGGAGGCTCTTGGCCCTCATATGACTGCTGACCTGGGGTGGGGGACTGTTATGTAGGGACACTTCACTCCAGAGGAGTGGGATGGAAGGGATAGGGGGTAGTGGGTGGGAGGGCGGGACTAGGAGAGGTGGAAAGAGAGCACTGTGATGGAGATGTAACTTGAAGTAACAAACATTTTTTTTTTTAAAAAGGAAGTGGCTTTGCTTTACAGCTTAAGAGCCTACATTTGAACTACTTTAGGGATTTTAACTTTTAACAACTTTATACACTGTTGGATTGAAGTGTACTTAAACATGGCTACCCAAAAAATGAAGTCATGGTGAATCCTAAAAGAACATTGATAGAAAATAATAAGCTAAACACTGGAGAGTATATTAATGAACAACCAAAAAAAATGAAGGTGAGAAAAATTTATTTTTGCCTCTCTTGGGGAAAATGGAGAGATTAAAAAAAAAAAGTGGATACAAAATTCAAGTAAAGCTTAGGAAGCTAAAATAAGAATGCCAGAGATCAGCTCTATTCTTATACCTGAAGTGGGCACTGGCCAGGGGACAGAAAAGCAGTGAGTGAATCTCGAGGACAGCGTCCAGTACTTTCTAAGAACTGGGTTCCAGTCGGGGAATGCCATCGGCAGGCTGCAGACAGAACAGTGTTCTGATCACTAACACCCTTGGAGGCCACATTTGACTACCAGGAGGCAGGGAGGTAATCTGATCAGTTGTTCAGTGAAGAGGCGACCTACAGTACTTAAGATTTCCTGGAGAAGAATTTGATGACAGGGAGACAGTTTTGGGAAAGCCTGTGAGATTGTGGACTCTTGTCCAACTGGCAAGCACACATAGAGTGATGTCATCTACAACTTGCTTGGGAAGGCAGAGAGTGTGCTAGTGGAGATTGTCACAAGCCGGAGCATGCCATTTCTATTACCTTACATGCACAACCGCTGAAGATTCAACTGTGGATTAAAAACACCAGGAACTAATTGCATGTGCACTGAACAGTGTACAGGCTTTGGAGGGTCCTGTTCCTTAAATCATAAAACATAACAGCTATGTATATAATACGTATAGGGTATGAAGTATAATGAGTGATACCATCTGGAAGAGACCTAAAGTAAACTGGACCATGTGTGTATGTTAAATGTAGACACCAGGCCATTTTATTTTAAAGGCTTGAGCATCCCTGGCTTTCTATGTCTACGCAGAAGTCCTGGAAACCAATTGAGCATCCTAACATCCATGCCACTCCTGTGTCTCTACATCCGTTCTGCAAGTGCTAGTCGCCTGCTGTATTCCAGGTACTCTCCTAGATGATAGGGACACCGGCTAGCATAAGGGACAATGTGCCTCTTCTTGTGCAGGTTCTGTCTCAAGGGAAAAATGACTACACATCAGAAATCACATTAGCACATACTATACTTTTAGAGAGCATCGGATGCTATGAGGGTAATGGAATAGAACCATGTGATCAAGAGGAGGGTGGTGTTTAGGGAGCTGTGTAAAGGGAGGTTAGGTTCAACTGAGAAGGATGATAACATGCAAAGATCTTAGGGGGGAAAGCTCCCACACTGAGGCAGATGAGACTTCAATCCAGCACCATAGTTCATGCTCATAATCCCAGCTCTCAAGGGCCTGATGGAGGGAGATTATGAGGTCAGCCTGGGCTACAAAGTGAGGCCCTGTCCCAAACAAAATGAAATAAAAAACAAAGGAAATAGTCAGGAAAGAAGGAAGACTAGAAGATGAGAGGGAGTAAGAGGGGAGAGATAGCAGATGGGGGGGGGAGAGCTAATGCAGAAGAAGGAGCTGAGTCACATAGGACACTGTTTAAGGAACAGCCTTGGTGTCCAGGGTGACTGTAGGACAGTGGTTCTCAACCTTCCTAATGCTGCAACCCTTTAATACAGTTCTTCGAGTTGTGGTAGCCTCCAAATATAAAATTAACTTTCATTGCTACTTCATAACTGTAAATTTGCTACTGTCATGAATTATAGTGTAAATATCTGATGTGTGGGATATCTAATATGAGACCCCTGTGAAAGGACCATTGAGCCAAAAGGGGTCACGACCCACAGGTTGAAAACTACTGCTGTAGGAGGAAGAGAGAAGGAATAAATAGCAAAGTACACACGAGGATAGGGTCAGGTTGGGGCCTTGTGCCCACATGAAGACTTCAGCTACTTTGAGCAGTGGGAATTTAGAAAGGGTTTCGAGTAAACAGCAACATGAACTAAAGTGCATTTTAAAGATGACCATACTGTTCTGTGTGAAGGACTTTTTAGGGAGGCAAAGCAAAAGCTGGAGACTCTGAGGAGGATTGTGCAGGAGTCTTGGAGACAAATGGTGGTAGCTGAGATGATAGTTGGGTTAATGTCATTATTCCCATAGTGTGGTTTGTGGGTTCCTTGTATCCCCAGGCCTTTCGAGGGAAAATACAAAGCCAGACTTCTTTCCTAGCTAGACCAAATGTGGTTTCCCTTCTCCACATTGTTGCCCCATGCACTTCCATGTGCATGCTGCAATGGACGAGGAGGCTCGTGTCTCAGCATGAGTCAGGCAGTGGCACCTGGCTGTGATGGTCACCAGCACGCAGTGACAGTGCTGCACATACACACACACACACACACACACACACACACACACACACACACACACACCAGTGTCACTTCAGAAGACCTGTTATGAAGCAGCAACAATAGTATTATTTTGGTTAAGTGTCCACCCTTGGGCTGATGTCTTTCTATGCTCAGTGAGACAGAATGGAGAGTACCCATGACGTTCTTGTGCCACATCCAGAAGATGATCACTGTCTCAGAGTGATGTAGGCATCACTAGCAGACGGGCTGCCTTTGCATGGGGGGGGGGAATCTTGGCTTATAAGAACAAATATCAGTAGACAAGTGCTGCTTGTGTAGATTTAGGTACTGGCTCGACAGATACTTATTAATGAGCTTACTAAACGGAATGGAGTAATTTTGATGCTTGAAGGAAAAGAACTTATAGGATGTGCCAGCAAAGAGAGAACTTAAGATTAAAAAAAAAAAAAACCGAGATTCCGGAAAGCGTGTCACTGCCAAAGTGAACTTGACACCTTCCTAATTCATAAAGTCAACTTTCTGATGAAATTGCTGACGATGTTAATTAATTTGGTTCACCAGATGCTAGTGATGTGATAGGTAAACATTTGGAAACCATCCAAATGATCAGTAATGTATATAGTCCAGAGGAAAGCCGTTTACTCTGTGTGCAAAATAGATTGTATTCTAATAGATTCTAAGGGACCTATAGATTGTAATCTAATAGAAACACAAACGCGGGATTTCTTGTTCCACATTTTAAAGCTGTCACCTGTTGCATTCTAGAATACAATCAAACATATATTGAAGTATGATATAAGTGTGTCTATCCTCTCCCATCTGTAACATTCATTGTCAAAGGTGACTGAAAAATTCTAGCCATTTCTAGCTGTATATCTTGTGACAAGCTAGCTTTTCTTCCTGTCCTTGAAATCAAATCATCGCACAGCCACAAACTCAGTGCAGCAGAAGGTAAAAGAGTCTAGCCATTCTCTATTAAGACATGCAGCAGAGAGGTTTCCAGAAATACAAATCAGAGTCACTTGCCTCATCCAGTTGGAAGACATAGTTGTTTTTCATAAAGGGTTATGTTTACCTAGAATAACTTATTCCAAATTCAATGGCTCCTATTTTTTTTTATTTTCTGTGTTAATTTCTAACGTGGTTAAGTTCCACGCTATATGACTCACAGAGTCAGGAACTATTTTGTACCTTCATTGATTTTCAAAAATGTAAAAGTGTTGCTGGGCAGATGTTGAACTAAGTGGTTCGGCTTGTGGTGTGTTATGGAAGTGGAGCTGATGAGAGCATATCCCTACCCTGTTTGTTTGATCTTCACGTATTTCTCCCAAGGAGCTATGATATGAATGAATGAATGAACGAATGAATGAATGACTCAACTTGAGAGAATCAAGTTTAGGCGGAAGGAGTGGAAAAAAAGAATAATTTGGGGGACTATATTGTGCTTGAGATGCATGATGGGTATACTAGTTCACAAGCAAAGTAGAAAATTAGATTTTGAAATTTCTACTTCCTAATGTAGTTAAGTGTCAGTAGATAAAACTCATAGAATAAAGAACTGTTTGGGATAAGGGAAGAGGTCAGGTGAGATCTAGTAAATATGGAAGTCCTTAGCATCCAGGCGACAAAAACCAGGAGCCTGGCAGTGAGTGCGTGTGAAGACAGGGAAAGCCAGGGCTGGACTCTAAGACAAAGATGGCCAGGGGAGGAGCAGCGAGCCATGGTGCTGGAAGGCACAGAGGGGTGGCGGATGAGAAGCCTGGACAGTGGGACACCACTGAGGGGAGTAGGATGCTCAGCCAGTGGAAGCTGAGAAGCTGTGTCACATGAGAGGACTTGAGCATGGGCTTGGCAAGACGGAGCTCTAGGGAGACCTGGACATGAAGCAGGTTTTCTCATGACAAGAATCCTGCTTAAACAGGTTAGGGAGGGGAAAAGCCAATGTGTATATACAAGTCTTTTGAGGATTTTCCTTCAGAGAAGGAGTAGGGAGGCAGTAAGCTTCTGGAGGAAGCTAGGAGGGATTTTAAGTTGAAAGATGTCAAACAGACTCATGTGACAATGAAAATGGAGAGAGACTGGCTGAAGGTAAATTTAGGAAGAAATTGCTTAACTGAGGCAGAATGGCTAGGATGTAGAGCACTGAGAACAGTGATTAATGCTAGAATGGTAGGAGGGGGAGCACAAGGGAGGCCCAAGAACAGGGAAGGTCATTCCTACACCCTCAATGAGAGAGCTAGCTACAGCTGAAGGAGTCCAGAAGGCTCTTAACTCATTTTCTTTTTTTTTTTTCTTAACTCATTTTCTGTTGTTAAGAATACAGTGCGCAGACAGTAAGTTACAGGGGAGAGTGGCTTGTCCTGGATGATAGTTCAGGTTCAGGGTCACAACCTAACATCCTCATGATGATACATGATGTCACTTCTCAGGGGTGAATGTGAAGAACTCAACCAACTGCCTGTGCCAAGATAACCCGTAAGTCCATTCATGTTGTGAGTGGATTCACCATTCATGAGGGCAGGATTTCATTACCAGAGATCCTACCTGATTTCTGCCCCCCACCTTTAATATTGTATGTAGGGATTATTGCAATCTGAACTTTAGTTCAATCAGGAGAACAAGCTGGAGCCTAAATTGTGGAATTTTTTTATTGTTTTTTACTTGCTTGGGTCTGCTGAGATGACAGATAATGTCTGTTCTTGCAGTCATTTGGTCCCTTTGAACAGTGCAAGAGAGTCCTCTGATAACCAGTTTGTACCTTGGCCTCCTCTGTCTGATCCTGCTGGGCTGCTTCCCAAAATCCTGAAGGGAAATGGAGGTTAGACATAAAGGACCTTGGGATTTTTTTTTTAGTTGTTCCCTTTCAGCAACAAGTCCCTAAACGGATGCTTCCCAACCTCCTTTATATGTCTGTCAACAGAAAGAATTGCTCGGGAGTTTGAGCATCTAAATTTTCCACAGGTTGTATGGGCTATGTTTCATTCCCAGAAAATGCTGTCCATCTGAAGTATTATCACCAATGACAGTATCAACCATTCCCTTTTGTGCTGACTAGTTTTATGTGCACTTGACACAAGCTCGAGTCATCAAAGAGGAGGGAGCCTCAGTTGAGAAAATGCATTCATAAGATTGGGCTATAAACAGACAATTCTGTAGGGAATCTTCTTAATTAGTGATCGATGGGGAGAGCCAAGCCCATTGTGAGTGGTACCATCCCTGGTCTGGTGGTACCAGGTTTTATAAGAAAGCAGGCTGAGCAAGCCAGTAAGCAGCACCCTTCATGGCCTCTGCATCAGCTCCTGCCTCCAGGTTCCTGCCCTGATTTCCTTCAATGGTGCACAGCGATGAGAAACCATAAGCCAGATAAATCCTTTCCTCCCAAGTTGTTTTGGTCATAGTGTTTCATCACGGCAACAGTCACCTTGGCTAAGACAGCTTCTGTATCTCAGGTTAGCGACACATGACTAACTCTGTGTCATCTCAAGACATGTCCCAGGTGAGGGGGTGGTTTAAGAAAAAAAGGAAGTGAACTGTGTCTGGTTTCATTATGAGCAGGACTTGTGCGAGTCCTCAGGCCCCATGGACAGGACACTGCGTAGAACAGAGGTCCTGAAGTCTGCTCCCTCATTAAACATCCTTCAGTTTTAGAGACTTCTCAGTAGGAGAGAGAGAGGTAAAAATGGTAATGATTTAACCAGTGTTTACTCTCAGAATGCACTGACCAGATTTCACACAGCGGACACACTGAGCCAGCTCCTCAAGGGTATTGTTCCCTGAGTTCATTTCCACCCTGACTGCCCACTGCTTTGTGAGCCTAGTGTGGCTTCATCATAGAAAGAAAGCAACCCTCTGAGTAAATGCTCTTCCATCCGCTCCTTTGCCAGTGAGTGGATAGACAGAGAAAGAAAGAAAGAAAGCAAGGGCTCAGACCTGAGAAGGTTGATATTTGGTAATAGAAATGTGTCAAGATGTACTGTTGTGCAGCCCTTCCAAAGTGAAAGGCACCAGTAGAGTATGGGAAATGGAATGAAGCAGCTCTGACAGAAAGGACTTTGGAGGGTCTCACACCCACACACACAGCTCACACTAGTGTGGTAACGGAGCCACCCAAAATGCTGATGAGACTGTGGCCGGCATTTACAGACCATTCTGTCTGCTCCTCAATGTTAGGATTACTCTATGTTTAAGATCACATTTGGATGTATACATTGCTTATAATGAGATACTAAATTGTAGCTATTTGTTTTTATCTTAAAGCTTAAACTTTTCCAAAGACAATAGCGCAAGGCACTGATAGTGAAAAGACTCAGTGTGTCTCGAATGACATTTGAAGGAACTCACACAGAGGAGACTTAGGTAGAAAGAAAACATACTGCCATGCTTGGCCACTTCAGAGTGTGGAGTATGTAGGTGTCATTCTTGTTGTGTCTTCCGCAGAGGAAAGATCAGGGTTTTTAAGCTAACACGAGGCAGATTTGCCTCTGAGAAAACTATAATGATGTATGTAAGACATTGTGCATAAAGTCTTCCAGGATGAACTTGGCTGTCTGGGAGGTAGTATCATTCTACTCATTGGGAATGTTCAATGAAAGCCAACCATTTGCTGTTCAGTTCGTAATGGAGATTGTACCAGACAGCTCCCTGGATGCTCTCATTTTGGGTAGGATTTATTCTTGGAAGAGTGTGCTTCCTTTTCAGTAATTGTTGATTGGATTGAAGGAGTGAGGACGAACGCATGTGCTCTGCCCTGGGGCATCCATGTTGTGCTGAATTTGCTGCTCCAGGATAATTTTATGGCATAAATACCTTTCAACTGCTTTAGCTATTTGGTGAAACCTCAGCTTCAAACTAGAGCTGTTCTCATATCCTGTCTTTGTCTCAAGAAAGAAAAAGAACAATGCATTGAGCATAGATGGCGGCCACAAGCCCCTGCCTGTTTTCTTTTCCCTTCTGAAATCTGTTGTTCTGGTAGGGAACAGTGAGAGGAACAGAAAGCATAAAGGTTGTTACAGGTGCTGTTAGCCCTATTGCTGTGATCCATGGGGGCAGCCTGAGGTAAGCTGGAGCCAATTACTTTGAAGCTTCAGGTCCCAAATTTAGGATGCAAGGTCTAAATGTAGGGCTTTCAATGACCAAAGTTAGGAAAATTGTCCTTTCCTTGACTTCTGTCCTTATTCAGTAGTAATTATAGAATTGCCACCCCCATAAATAGATAAAAGAATCACAAAGCAGGAAGCAACAAATGCTTGAAATCACGTTGGGAAACTCCACAGAGTGGGTGTGTTTTAAGATGGATCATGTATGCATTCATGTACAGCTACCTGATTATTTCTCAAGGTTTGGTGTTCTGCTTTCCTGCCTGCTTTGCTCTCTCTCATGCATGGCTCCCCATAGCTCTGTTACTCCTGGTCCCATCAAGTTGTTAGAGGAGCCACTGCTGCACATGTCAATGTTTAGGGAAGGAAGAAACCACGGAGATGAAGAAAGCCACAGTTTTAAGATTAAAATTTGCTTGTGTTGCCCATAGTATGACCCTGATACATTTGGTACCAGCACAACCAACCCGGCAAAGGTTTGGCTAAGGCCTGTTCAGCATAGCATTCCCCATGAAGGAGCCCTTTCTGAGTAAGCGTCTTACTTTGAGAGGTTCAGTGTCTGCAGCCTGTCCACTGGTGTCCACCCAAGTCTGCTTCTGCCCCACCCTTGTGTGCATGACTTTGTACATGTCTACTTCTAACATTCGTAGGCCTCAGACACAAACATGATTGATTGACCCCTGTGTCATATGATTAAGTATTAAAATGTTACAAATAAATCTCACAAACAAATTATCTGAGATATATTTGTAGTCTTTCTGCCTTGGTGTGAGAATTTTCAGAGGCCAGAAGACAGGGTTTGAATTTATAATACTCAAGCATTTAGAGTTCTAACTAGAGACATGGTAGCGTGGGAACCAATATACAACAGCTCCTTCTCTCCTCTTCCTCCCATTCAGCTGGCTTGCATGCTGGGGGACTCTTAGGCCACACACCCAGTGGTATTCCCATGAAAGAGGTAGGACTCAGGAGAAAGGCATCCACAGACCTTTGAGTCTTTCTTGGGACCCCTTGGGAATAAATTCTGGGACCCTGAAGGTGGAGAGAAATCAAGAATTTAAGGACTGCAAGGGACATGGAGCTTTCTGGTCTGACTGAGGTAGAGTGGGGCCCTTCTTGGCTGGGTGTAAGGGCCTTGCTGCCTGTGGACACTTATTATTATTTAAAAGCCCCCTCTTCCTTTAGGACAGCACTTAACACCACTTTTGTCTTCACTTGAAAGACGGGAATGAGTTGGCCCATCCTACAAGAAGGCCATTATACCCTCAAATAGGCATCAGTACCCAGAGCGTTGCAGAAGCAGATGGTGTTGGCAGTTGGTGCTCCTTCCCAGAGCCCTCCTGTCGCTACCCTCTCCTTGAAACTGTCCCCCATCCCCTGCTGCACAGGCCACCTATCCCACATCTCTGACCAGTCTCCTCTGGAAAATGAACCCGATGGGTTCCATGACTGCCACCCAGTTTCTTCTTTGTCTCCTGCAGAATAAACAATCTCAACAAAGTGTGAGGAATTGTAACATCTTTTTTATTAGAAATTATATCAGAGGACTTTTGAGACCTGAGAATTTTGAAGGGTCTGATGAAGGGCCAGTATGTAATCCCCTCTTTGCTTCCTTCCCATTGACGGGGTTACTTAGCCCATCTGCCTACTCCTGCCTAGAAAAATGGAGACTAATTAATGCCCACTTCGGTTAATAGTTGCTTCAGCTGGACGCCTTGACAACAGAGTTTCCCATACATACATGAAGAGCAATCACACTTTGCCATCAAGCACCCTGCCAACAGAAGTTCATTTAACTCTTCAGGAGTTTAAAAAAAAAAAAATACCAAGAAACACGATTCAGATTTCCCCAAGATGACAGAAAAGCATGAAATCTGTTTCTAACAGATGTTCCCTCTGATCCCCAAATGTAAACATGTTTGCAAGACGGTGGTGAGACAACCTGTTTACACAATGAAGTTCTGAAAGAAGCAAACAAGCAAGGCATCACCCAGAGCAGTCATTGCGATCAAAGAGCCCACAATTATTAGGCTGTGAAGGGAGCTGATGACTCAACTTAGCACCACCGCGGTCTCCAGATTTCAGTTTCGTAACAGACTTTCTTTTCAGGAATATTCTTCATTTACACACAAATCCGATTTTCTCTCTAAAATGGTTTTTTTTCGATTTTCGTCAAATCGAAATTCTAGGATCCCTTCAAAAGATGACTCTGATACCCAGATGACGCTCAGGCGAGCATCCTGTGGATGCGTCTTGGCGTGGAGAACGGACGAGATTCACTCCCGGGATCCTGTGCCTGAAGGGAGATGGTCTCCCAAATGCAGCCAGTGGCTTGATCTGCTCTTACCCAGCCCAAGTTAGTCAGAGACAGCACTGAAACCCTCAGACTACGCGTGGTAGAAAATGACTCTCTGAATCAATCAAAGTGTGATATTTTGATCCTTTCATATGCCTGGGTGTTCTGGGCAGCTGCATTCTCAAGTCAGTGACTCACAGATCAAAGATGTGAAGCAGCTCCAAGTGATGGCTGGCTGAAGCAAAATGTGTCTGGTATGAAAGAATTATCAGTTGTATCAAGTGTAGCAGTTTTTGTGAAAATAGCCACCAAGTGCCCTTCAAAATAGGTGCCATGGGACAGAGCCCCAGGTTGCTGGGGAGAGGAAGTGGCTCAGCAGAGGTGTCTGTGGGGACACGTGTAAGAAATCTCTAGGACAGTTCTGGATAACTTTACCTGGAAATTAGGTAGAGTACTGTTTCTCATGGAAGGGAACTTTGAGAATGGTAAGCCCGGACCCTATGGTACCCTCACCTGTTTATGCCCATATAAATAGACAAGGGGACTGTGACCTCAACTCTCTGCAAAACATCTTTCTATGGGAAAGAGCTTCGTGTTTGACCATGGACTTGAGAGTGCAGGGACTTAACCTCTGCTGTCAGCAGAGAGGATGCAGGGGCACCACCCGAAGGAGGGACGAGCATTGTGAGCTCTTGGTATTTACGGTGTAGTTTTAACTCTGGGTTGTTGTGCTAGACTTTTCCTGTGCTTCAGAATACTAAAAATTATTCAAGACTCTAACCCACCCCCCCAAAAACCATACACGCAAAAAACTATTTGAATTAACAGCCAAGATCAGCAAATTTTTAAGGTTAAAAGATAACATGAATGAGCCAGAACAGTGCTCAGAAGGTGAAATGTGTTTGCTACACAATCCTAAAGACCTGAGTCCTATCCCTGGAACCCACGGGGGAAGGAGAGAACTGTCTCCCAGAAGTTGTCCTTTGGTCTCCACATTCATGCCTGCTCTTACATGCAGACACATGCCTGCCCACAAGCAGCCACATTCAACAAAGACTAATTGGAAAAGTTAATATAGAAAAATTATTTTTATTTCTATATATTAACAATAAAATAATGAAAATGAAGAAAATTTCATTTACAGTAGCATCAAAAATAATAAAAATACTTAGGAACAATTTTTTTTTAATAATTTATTTTTTATTTCTTCAAGTTACATCTCAATCGCAATCCCCTCCCTATTCCCCCCTCCAGTCCCACCCTTCCACCCTCCTCCCCCTCAGCCCCACCATCCTCTTCCCTTCTTTTTTTTTTTTTTTTTTTTTTTAGTTTAAGGTATTTATTTTTCCCCCCAACAGCTCTCCCTTTCAGTCCAAATTTTAAGAATAAAAATCAGCTATGGTAGGGATGTGTAATCTCAGCACTTGGGAGGCAGAGAAAGGTGACTTCAACTTTGAATCCCAATTAGGGAGTTTCAGACCAGCTTGAGGAATATAGAGAGACCCTAGCCCAAAAAAATATAAAGGAAAGAACACAACATTTGAACACCAAAAACTAGAACACCATGGAAATTATGAAAACTTAAATAAATGGAAAGACATCCAATATTCATAAATCAGAAGACACACTAAGATAACAGTACTACCCAAAATGTACATAGTCAAAGCAATCAAAATTCCAGTTGGCTTTTTTGCAGGAATTGACAGGCTGGTTTTAGAATTCATATGGAAATGCAAGAGGCCCAGAATAGCTCAATCTTAAAGAACAAAGTTGGAGGACTCACACTTGCTTATTTCAGTACACACTGCAGAGCCACTTCAATAGACAGGATAGTACTCCACCTTTACCACACACAGCGTGGCTCACTTACCACAGCCAAAGGCAGAAACTCTAGAACTCCTAGAAGAAAACAGAGTATCTGGGCAGGTGTGTAGGTAGAGAAAGGATGACCTGAAGCTAATGGCCAGCTACATAGCAAGTTCTTGGTCAGTCTGGACATGAGACAATGTCACCAAAATCAACAACAGGAGAGAGAGGGGGGAAAACACAGGTAAAGGGGACTGCATACAATTTTTAAACTTCTGTGCTTTTAAAGAAAACCATTAAGAAAGTAAAAAAGACAAACCCAATGAATGAGATAAAATACATACATTCAAGTTACATATGTAACAAAGGTTTAGTGTCTAGAGTTTATAAGTAATTTCTATAATTTACCTTCTTAAATAACTCAAATAACAAGCAAAGAATTAAAATATTTCTCCAAAAAATACATACAAGTACCAATATGTACATGAAAAGACACTCCACATCATTTATCATTACAAAAATATAAATTAAAATCACAACAAGATATCACTTTACCCCCAGTATGATGGGTAGTCCAAAAGATACCACAGTGCTCGTGGGGCTGTGGAGACCCTACTACTGATGGGGTCATAAGAGAGTACAATCATATGGAAAACAGTTTGGAAGTTGCTCAGAATGTTACAGAGTCACTGTATGTTCCAGTAAATTAATGAAGCTTTTCCAGAGAGGTAGAAGGGCTGTATGCATACATGTGTAAGAAAGAATAGAGAACAGATATGTTTTGAGGAGCTGGCTCACGTGATTATTGTGGAGGGTAATATTATCAACTTGACAGTATCTAGGACAGTTTACAAGACATCCTATGGGTGTGACTGTGATTACAGCTAATCTAGACTAGGTTAGCCTCTGACCAGGCATGTAAAGGATTATCTTGATAGGTTAGTTGAAGCAGGAGGACTCACCCCAAGTATGAGCTGCACCATTCCCTGGGCTTGGTGTCCTGGACTGCACAAATGGGAAAAGCTGTCTGAACACCCACAGTCAGTCATCATGCTGTTTCCTGACTGCAGAAGCAGTGTGACCAGCTGCCTCGAGCTTCTCCACCTCGGCCTTGCCTACCACGACAGACTGTATCCTTGAACTGTGAGCAGAAATAAACCCTTTGAGCCTCACATTGCCTTGATAGGAATATTTTATCACAGTAACAGGAAAAGTAGCTAGAAAATTAAGACAACTATTGAAGCTAACAAATCTAAACTATGTAGTTGGGCCAGCAAGCTACAGATTCAGGGAAAGTTGATGTAGCAGTTCAAATCTAAAGAGAGTCTGCTGTCCTCTTCCTCAGAAAGGTCTGCTCTTTTTCCTTAAAGGCCTTTAGCTGATTGAATGAATCCTTTCTGTATTTTAGACAGTAATATGCTTTACTTAAAGACTACATTAGTAAATGTTAAGATCATCCGAAGAATATGTCTCACCACTCTCATGATATGTTCACCCTGTGTGTTGTGGCTTAACAAACTAACACAGCAACTCTACTCCCAAACATACAGCCAAGAGAATTTGAAACACAAGGTTCATTTATGACTATGTATAAATGTTCATAGCAACATCATTCACATAGACAAAAAGTAGAAACACAAATGTTCATTGATTGATAATATTCCCATAGGCAAAACATGGAAACAATCAAATGTCCATTGGTTGATAAATGCGTAAATGATGTATATCATGCATCATGTTAAGTTTTAGTTACTATGCCAAATACTTAGGGGAAAAAAAAACTTAAAAGGAGAAAGATCTATTTTGGCCCACGGTGTCATAAGCTTCAGCCCATGGTCACTTGTTTCTGGGCCTATGGTTAGACAGAGCATTGTGGTGAAAAGACATTATGGAAGAAGGAAAGGAAGGGGCCATGCACGGTTCTGGTGATCTGTTTCCTCTGTAGCCCTCCTCCTATAGTCCTACCAACTCCCAATGATCCATTCAGCTGTAAACCTATCAATGGGTCAATCCACTGATGAGGTTAGAACCCTCATGATCCAATCACCTCTGAACACTGCTGCAGTGGAGACCAACCCTTCGACACATGAGCCTTGGGGGAGGATCTAGATATAAACTATAATTCACTATATTGGGTACTTTTCATTTCTGTGATAAAGCACCATGACCAAGGCAACTCATAGAAGAGTTTATTTGGGCTTATGGTTCCAGATGGTTAAGAGTCCATCATGGTGAGGAAGCCTGGAAGCAAACAGAACATGTGTCAGCTGGAGCAGGAAGCTGAGTGCTCAGTCCTTGGCCAGCAAGCACAAAGCAGGGGAGCAAACTAGAAATAACTCACCTCCAGTAACACACTCCTCCAACAAGACTATACTTTCTAAGCCTCCATAAAGAGTACCACCAACTGGGATCAAGTATTCAAATGCTTAAGGGTATGGGGAACATTTCTAATTTCAGTGAGAATGATATGCCACCACACCTGCATTCAGCAGATTATCATGTAGTTATTAAAGGCAATGAGGGATTGCTGCCTGTTGCATCCTGAGTGAACTTTGAAAGCACCAAGGTAAGTAAAATAAGCCAACCGCAAAAGGCTGCATAGCATAAGGTCCCATTTATATAAAAGTTGCAAGATACGCAAGTATGTGGGGACAGAAACTAGCTTACTATTTGCCAAAGGCTGAGGAAGGAGTAAGAAAAGATAACTTAATGGCTATAGAGTTTTTTCAGGGTTTCAGATATTTAATATTAAATAGTAGTGATGGCTGCACACTCTAGATACACTAAAAACTACTGGATCATGTGTGTCAAAGTTGTGAATTTTATAGCATATGAATTGTATCTCAGTAAACCTGTTGAAAAATACTGAAAACTGGACATAAATAGGTTTGGCTGCAAAAGTAGTAGAGGTTGTTTCTAAAAGTTGCTAAGACTCATCTGTGGAGAATTAGATAGGAAAGAAATGGGCACCGCCATTGACTGGCTATCCTCTGACCTTGGCATTTGTATGTATGTCCTGCAAGCTGAGATTGGTTCCCTTGGTTCTTGGAGCCTTCACTGCATTACCTGGCCAGTGGTTTATCTGGCCTCCCAACTGACCAAGTCTCTGTCTGCTTCACCACCTTGCTTCTAGAGAAGAAACCCTGGCCAGGACTGAACAGAGATAGCCACACTTAGCAGTCACAGTGAGCAGGTGGCTCACTCCCAAGGAACAACATATGAAAGACTAAATGGTATTTTAGGCCAGAAAACATAAGAATTGTGTTGGGGGGGGTAGTTACTATTTTTTTAATTCAATTTATTTTTGTAAATGGTGGAAAGGATCAACAAGAAAAGTGACAGGGAGTTATGTAGAATCTAAGAGGACACCAGTGAAGCAGAGCCTGAGTACATCAGGCAGACCAGACCAGCACACCATGGACTGACCGAAGGAGTGGGTGTTCCCAGCTATCAGCTAATTTTGTGCAATCACGTTAACAACATGCTTGATCAGAAGCCAGGTGGTGATGTTCCCAAAGCCAAACCAGTGTTGAGGCAAATGGCACTAGAGGAAATCACCATGAGATGCCCCAGGGACTTAGGTCCAGTGCCCAGCCCTGGAACAATGTGAACTCTTGTTCTTGAACAGCAGATTGTAATCTGCAGTTCACAGATGCATAGAGGATCCCTAGTAGACTTGAAAGACCCCTTGAACTTTGATTTCCACATGGAGAGGTTTTGTGTGTGTGTGTGTGTGTGTGTGTGTGTGTGTGTGTGTGTGTGTGTGTGTGT
>CAJQZJ010032984.1:615024-635300 GCA_907164525.1 Lophiomys imhausi | reverse complement strand
TGTGTGTGTGTGTGTGTGTGTGTGTGTGTGTGTGTGTGTGTGTGTGTTAATTTTTTCAAAGGAAGGAGTCATCAGGTTGTAAAAGGACCTTTGATAGGAGAAATGTTAAAACATTATTTAAAGTGCCAGGCTAATTTTCTGACTGTGTGATACATTGCACTAAGTGGTCTGGCACTCCCCATTTTTGGAATAAAAATGAATTCTTGTTGCATGATCTCACTGCCTGCAGGGCAGTTTGATTCTGCCCTGGCATTTGATAGGACTTGTTAGGGGATTAGGTAAGGCAGAATGTTGGTACATTTGAGGTCGTTAAACAGAGAAGGGAAGAAAAATAGTCTACTTTCTAAATAAATTATGGAGCTGAACTAAATGCTGAATGGCTAAGGGATGTTCTTTATGTTCTTTGTCAACACTTTGAAACCCTGCTTAGAAACAAATGAGCAGCAAAAAACAGCTTTGTCTAGATGCAGCATGTTGGGAAAACAAGTTGTCTTTCCAAGAAATGCCCTTTCAGTCACCCTCTCATGGCAGAGAGCTAGAAGGCTGGGATGTCCAGGGTTCCCTGATGCTTGGGTGAGTGGTTATAACCAGTATATGACCTCCATAAATACCCAGTGCTTCTCTTCTACGTGGAGACCAGCATTCCCACAGCTCTGGTGTCAAATATGGAAAAACAATGATGAATGTGTCATGGAGAACCTGTTCTATAGGAAAGAGTTCATATAAAATGGAGCAGAGCCCTCAAAGTGTCTTCCACTTCAGGCTCTTGCCTTAAGTCTTTGGTCTCATTTTTGGTTTTGATCATTAGAAAATATTGATTCCCTTTCATTATATCATATGGATAGTGGTGATGGTTACACAACCAAAAAAAAAAAATGTACTTACCACCACTGGTGTTTATCTGAAATGACTAAAATGGTAAATTGTAAGTTATAGATACTTCATTATAACAAAACATAGATAGGATAATACAAAGAAAGGATCCATTTACCTTATGTGAAAATAAGTCTTTGCATAAGAACTACACATTCAGAATCAGGTCAGTGAACAGTGTAACCCAGAGAGATCCTGAGGACCCTGCAAGCCAGGGGAGAATGAAAAAATGCCAGTTTCTGTGACAATAGTAGTGAAGCAGGTGAGAAATCATAGTTGACAAAATAGAGGCAAGGAGGAGTAGATTGGTGTGAGATAGAAACTGAAGGCAGGATTGACTGAGCCTCTACTGAGGGCCTAGATGTTAGTGAGGAGCAAAGGTAATTGATGGATTTTTCCTACTGGACAGTTGGGTCCGTGGTAACGTCTTCTGTTGAGATGATGCATCACACCTCCCTGAGGTGCCATGTGCCTCACTTGTCTTTAAAGCTCTTGGAAAGCCTCCAGCCACCTTCCCTTGCTTTGGCTGCCATCCTTGCATGGGCTCCAGCAGCTTCTCACGGGGCCAGCTCAGGAGCACTCTTGACTTGTGAGTGTGGGATCAGCACCCACACCTGAGTAACTGGGATTGTACAAAGGCAGTTCACACTGCAGATGAAGCTAAGGCACATGTGCAGCTCTGTAGAAAGGGGTGGGACTTTGCAGGATTTGTCTGGCTTCTGGACGAAAGATGGCCGAGATCTCAGAAGACTGGAGATCTCCTCAAAGGAGGCAAAAAGATCTTCATGACTTGAGCAAGTACTGAAGCTAGGAGGAAGGACAAAAGATGGCCGAGATCTCAGAAGACTGGAGATCTCCTCAAAGGAGGCAAAAAGATCTTCATGACCTGAGCAAGTACTGAAGCTAGGAGGAAGAGTTAAGACATCATTGATGTCCGTCCAAGATCAACAAACCTTTCTTCACTAAGTTGACAGAAGCCCCCAAGACACATGCCCACTTGCAGCCCACAGTGAACGTGGGCTGTGGTTGTGATATGTTACCCTTGCACTGGGCAACTAATACCCCTAATGCCATTTGAGAACAGATTGCAGACATTTTCTGCATGGCATTGCTGATCCCCTTCAGAGGCTGGATCTCAGGATGAGATTGCTATTGTGGGTTTTCACTGTGATATCCAGCCACCATGGACCAACACAATATGCTTACAATTACTCCTAGAGAGAATTGTGACAAGATGATACCCCCCCTTTTTAAAGGAACTACAACGGGGAAGGGAGGATGACAGACACCTATAAGTTGTAATATGCTTCACGACACATGTTCCCTGATCAGCAATCACTTTTGTACAGACTCTCACAGCACCTGCCGCATTGCTTTGCTGTTTTTGCTGTTTTGCTGGTAGTGCACAGGAAAAGTGAACATCTTTCCTTTGTGAAGAGGAATGTACTCTCCCCAAGTGGCAGTGAGGATTGGTGATGTATAGGAAAGAGGTGGCTATCTCCTTGGGTGGGCCTTTGTCCAGCAGTGGGACCTTAGGCTGAGTCAGGCTTCTTTCATCCTCCAAATGTGCTAATAAAACCTGTAAAACTCCTAGATTAGTCTCTAATCAAAGTTTTCAGCAGAGGGAAATCACAGTGGAAACACAGTTGCTACATCCACAAGTTGGTGTCCATTAGATATAGAGTCGATGGAGGTCTAGAAATTAATTCAGGTTAGGTAATTTGGACAGATTTCTCTTTGGTCATTTCTCTTTTCTACCAATTCTCTTTTCCAAATTGCTAGTGACAAGTAGTTCAGGTTGCAACCTCTTTTATGACAGGATAGATAAAAATCTGAATTTTGCTGTATCTGGGAACCTAAACACAGTCCTTGGTTGTTAACCTGTGTGAATTCAGACTCAACAGGAGGCAGATTGCTGCTCTCAGTACTGTATCCCAGCAACTGCTTCCCAGCTGCAGTTCTACAGGTAGAAAAACTAGGTCCCAGCACCTGAAAAGTGTAAGTGGCAACTCTTGAGGGGTATGAGCCCGTGCGTGCGTGCGTGCATGCGTGCGTGCGTGCGTGCGTGTGTGCGTGCGTGTGTGCCTGTGGTTGTCTATATGTCTCTCCCTCACCCTCTCCCTCTCCCTCCCCCTTTCTCTCTCCCTCTCCCTCCCCCTCTCTCTTTCTCTCTGCCTGTGTGTGTGTGTGTGTGTGTGTGTGTGTTTAATCTTAATTCATTTTTTCCATCCCACTGAAGTGGCTTTTTCTCTTTCCCTCTTTTCTCTCTGTGGCATTACAGGGCACATTTCCTTGTGTTGCTTTCTGAAAACACACAAGCCACAAGATCTTCTCATAAGTGGATGTTTAAATTCTCTTTGAAAGATAATTTTTAAATTCTTATCTCTAGTTTCCAAAATGTAATACCAATTTGACCCATGACTTTTTAAAACTTTTCTGGCCACAAAATGGCAGCCTCATTTAGTCTTTCCTGATATGAGTAAGGACTCTAGAACCACTCTAAGCCTGTTTGTCAGTGAGCCTATAACTAACATTTTAGCAGAAATTTTTGTGATCTATGAGCTGCAGAATATTTGAGAGTTGGCCTTGCTTAGTAGAAAATACTCTCTAAATGTTAACTCTCATTTTTGGAATTAAGCTTTGAACTTTTGTTTTCTGACCACAATCCATTCCCTTGGCTAAATCCTGAAATGGGAAATGTGTGAGTGTCCCTGTGTAAATGAGGATGAATGTTGATATTAGCCCTAAAATAAATAAACTGATTTTGGACAGAAGTGGTATCCAGAAACCAGAAAACTCACCTCAACCTAGACCTACTAGAATCTTCCATGTAGCATCTCTGCTAAGGCAACTCCTGCTGCTTTATGCAGTGAGTCTTTCACTTCATAAGATAACATTGATAAAGGAGAGAGAAGGAGCTTGAAAACTCTTATTCCCAAAGCATGGTGACACCACGCCTGGTTGTTAGCCACTGTGTGTTCATGCTCAGCATGAACATGAATCGATGTTCTGAATACTTTATTTTCTTTTCTTTGTGTCACCCTGCATCCTAGGAAGGTGGGAAGAAGCAATTCGGGGAGGAAATTGACAATAGGAGGACACTAGAGAAGCAGTACTGGAAGTGAAACAAGGGCTGAGCTACCTTTCTGTTTCGAAGAAATGGTTCTGCCAGTGTGAGATCTATGGTGTGGGTGAAAAATGCCTCCACTTGAGTCCTCTGGGGAAAGTAACTCATCACATCCTATTAAACCAACTAAGGACCTCCAAGCTAAGAGTTGAGCTGTCTGGGATAAAGAATGCAATCAGCCTTACCTATACAACTTTCCAGAAAACCAAATCGTTTTGCAGCTAATTGGTACAAATGTTCCCTTGCCCACTGTTTACAGCTGGAGACCCACTTGAACATTTTTTCACTGTTTGTGCAATTAAATACCATTTACTTTTCCAACCTTAAGAATGCAGGTCCTGCCGACTCTTTTAAGTAAATTTTAAGATTATGCAAGAGGGAATTATGTACAGATAAGCTCCCACATTTGCAGTTTGCTACTTTATTTGGAAATGAATGAATAGAAACCATTCACATATTTACTTCTGAACTTTCCCCAGCTTCTCTTAACAGGAAATATGAAGAAATAAAAAGGACTGCTGCCATGCTTGGTACAGCTGTATCATAGCCCATCACCCACTATTTCCTAAGAACTGTCCAGCGAGCCAATTCATGTGTGAGGTCCTCAGAAATCAGTCTAGTTAGAAAATGTCATTAAGGCAGGAAGCCTTCGTGGTTCTCTCACACACCATTGTTTTGAAAGACCAAGACAGTTCACAGGGCTTAATGGCTATAAATGGGGGTGTTACAAGCTATTCTGTGTGGCCCTGAAAGCTGTCCTGTGAGTCACTTGGGTCACCGCCCCCCCCCCCAAAAAAAAGCAAGTGTCCTATAGCTACAGTGTCCACTGTCCACATTTAGCTATTTAAATTTAACTGAATCTAAAATCAGTTCCTCGTCCTTACCAGCTAGACTCAGGTACCCAGTGGCCACACTAAGGCTGCTGTGCGCTGAGGTCCTGTTATCACAGAGACCTGAAGTAGTGGCCCCAGGACTTTTAAGAACATCCTCTTGGACAATAACATATGCTTAACACACAAACCTCGTTCCATATCTGCTTGAGGCTGGTAGCCAAATAGCAATCAGATTGTGAGCAGGATGCCATTCAGCCATATAAATCTGTTTGTTATACCAATTGTTAGAGTAGTAAAGTGTCCGAGTTAATAGAGACTCGGTGTTCTAGGCTCTCCATGGCCTTCTGAGGCTTCAGAGACACTGGCCATTTCCTTAAGGTTCACGGCCCCTTCTTCAGCCCACAGAAAATGAGGAAGCTAGTATCTGTCCCATCCCGGAGGGTAACAGGACCCTCAGGAGTGTTGCCCCAACACCGTGGGCCTCAGATTAGTGGCTGATGCTTTTGGTTTCATGGTGCTTTGACATTGAGGGGGGGGCCGCTTTCTAAGGATCATTCCAAAGGCGCATATCTCACTGTTATGGTCATGTATCAAATGACAAAACCATCAGCCTTGAGAAGACCTTAGAAATCATCTCATGAAAAGCTCATCCTGAGTAAGCTAACCCAGATCCAGAAAGATAACGCATGGCATGTATTCACTTATAACTGGATGTTAGCCATATAGTACAGGATAACTAGTCTACAACCAACTGAAAGGAACAGGAACCTAGAATAACTATCCTACAAGAAATTCTACCCAGCAGCAGATCAAAACAGATGCTGAGACACACAGTCAAACATTAGGTGGAGCTCTGGGAGTCCTATATAAGAGAGGGAGGAGGAATAGAGAGACCCGGAGGGGTCAAGATCAACAGAACCAACTAAGCTAGGCCCCTAGAGGCTTACAGCGACTGAAACATTAACCAAACTAAGAAGAAAAAAAAAAAGCTTAGACTTGACCTAGACCCCCCATTCAAATATAGAGGATAGGCAACTTGGTTCTCATACAAATCCTTTGACAAGTAGGGGTGGGGCGGTCTCAGTCAGGGACTTTGTTACCTGTTAGTGGGACACTTTACCATAGTGGAGCTGCCAAGTCGGGCACCAGAGCAAGAGGAAGCTCTTAGCCTCATGTGACTGGTGAACTGAGGGGAGCTGATATGTGGGGACCCCCCACACCAGAGGAGTAGGATAGATGGGAGAGGGGTAGAGGGTGGGAGAGAGGGACCAGGAAGGACCAGGAGGGAAAGAGGGCTGTGATTGAGATGTAACTTGAATTAATAAATAAACGTATTTTTTTTAATCTTATATTCCCCAAGAAATCAAAACCCAGAATGTCACTCTGTTTGTGGCCAACTAAGAAATACATTTAATCTAATATTTATTTATTTATTTATTTATTTATTTATTTATTTATTTATTCACTCTTTTACTGGCTACCTCTTTCTGTCTTTCCTTTTCTGTAAAATGGGGATTAATAATCTTATACCTGGCAAAATCGTTAATAAAAAGCAAGGTGATTTTTAACATTAAATGTATATCTTATAATTTGCAAAACAAATATAAACCACATATATATGTATAGTCACATATATACATATATATTTTCCACCTCATTTAATCCTAAGAAGAACCTCTATAAAGAGTTACGCTCAGAGACAGAGGACCTGTCCCACATAACAAAGCCACCGTGACACAGAGGGCTGTGTCTCTCAGGACTTAGAAACCATGAACTCTTGTAAATGTACGGTAATATGACCACATGGCATTGCTAGTTTCTGGCCGGTGGCATTTTGCAGTTCAGAAGTTAGCGATATTGAAAGTTATTGCTTTACTCAAGTGATACATTTTTTTTACACTTTGATAATCTGCCAGTTACACAGACTTCGGTTCAGCATGGGCGGCTTTGAAGTATATTTTTAAAATGAGAGAATCCAGATTTGTAATTAGCTTTGCAAATGATAGTTGTACAGTTTCAGCATCTGAAGACCTTCTGCTAAGTGTTCCTGTTACTCGTGGCAATTTTGTTTTTTATTCCCTCTTTGTCCCCAAGCAATTAGGAGAAACAAAGTCTGCTCTTTGAGGACCATTTCCTCTCCACTTCATTTTTTATAGCCTATAAACTTGGTGAACTCACAGGATTAACTATATACCTGACTGTGGCAAAGAAAAATCTTTTTTAAGCCATTCTACCCACTTAGGCTCCTAAGTATCGGGAGGATGCTTCCCAGATTATAAAGGAAGTCACAGTGAACGAATAGTCCACTTCTTGAGAGATCTTTGTTCTTTTGGTCCTCTTTTTAACCATTGTAATAGGACAACTCAGACTTTTATGAAAGATTGCTGAAAGAGATGAATTTAGTTCACTCTCAGAATAAAATTGAAAGAGTTCACACCCTGATTCCTCAAATCTTAGCTATGTTATTGCATGTGCTGAACACAGAAGTTGAGTTTATAGATAAGAGTAGAGTAGTTCTGTCCCAGGAGCCCTGGGAGCAGAAGTGGGCCTTCCCAGAGAAGGGCACACCAGTTGGTTTTCAAGTGCCAAATGGTCAGCCTTGAAAATGTACATACAGGCATTAGACAGACTGGACGGGTTACATTTAGGAATATGTATGTATGTACATACATATGTACACATGCGGAAACATTTAGTGAAAAAAGAAGCCATGAATTTGAAGGAGATTTTGGAGGGGTATATAGGAGAGATTTGTAGGGAGGAAAGAGAAGGAAAAAGTGTTGTAATTAAATTATAATCTCAAAAATAAATGAAATTATGCTTGTTTTTTTTTTTAAGGAAAATAAAACAAAGAAAGGAGCATTGGTTGTGTCTCCAAAGGACCCAGGGGATTTGACACCAGACAGTTCACACAAATGGGCTACATGCACATGGTGCATAAATATACATTGAAGAAACACTCATACACAGGGACAAATATATGAAAATCTCAAAAAAAATTAGCCGGGCGGTGGTGGCGCACGCCTTTAATCCCAGCACTTGGGAGGCAGAGGCAGGCGGATCTTTGTGAGTTCGAGGCCAGCCTGGTCTACAAAGTGAGTCCAGGACAGCCAAGGATACACAGAGAAACCCTGTCTCGAAAAACCAAAAAAAAAAAAAAAAAAAAAAAAAAATTTAGAGGAAAAAGACTTGTCAGGAGATCCCCTGAAGTTCATATCACCAACCCGGTAATTGTTTTTTCTAGGGTCCCAGAAACGGTGAGAAACTTAGGTAGCCTGACACTCAGGTGACACTTGGGTGTCACATCCAGTGACAATGAAGAAAAGCAATAATTCCTCATTGGAGAGAAATAACTAACATATGTTTCTATGAAGTATTATAATATTACAGAGATATTTAAAAGTATGTTCTTAACTGTAGCAACTTTGGGGAAATGTCACTCTCATGAAACTCACATTTTATTTCATAATTAAATTTAAAAATTATGGAAAAAATCTCCAACTATGTTTGTGTATCTGAAAAGAATATTGGTCCATAATCCAATTTTAAATCCAATCATGTACAGGAGGTGGTGTGTGTGTGTGTGTGTGTGTGTGTGTGTGTGTGTGTGTGTGTGTAAACTTCTTCAGTAGGAAAACCTGGCCTGGATTAATGTGAGGCATAATTTTGTCCCAATTAATGAGTAACCCTCCATTTTTGCATAGGAACATTGAGCTTCCCTATTTGTGGTGGGCTTAGCATAGGTTATAGAGTGATTTGACACAGAAGGATAATATGGTGGTAATTTCATCCTATACTATCAAATCAAAAATCAATCGGAATGGGGTAGTGTATCCAGCCCCAGGAATTACACAGAAGGAGCTATGAGCCCAAACAACAAAACATCCCTAGTCATTTATCGGTCAAAGTTAACCATTGTCCATTATTTTTTTTCCTTATATTCTTGCCTGTTTTTTACATGTTCTGTGACAAACATTGACTCATCATCAGAGAAGAGAACACAAATACTTCTAGTTTTATGGATAAAAGTCTGACATGAGGATATGAGGTTGGACCAGAGCCAACCAAATCAGACTGGTTTGAAAATGAACACATTTGAGGCATCATCGTTGGTGAGGATTCACAAATTAATCGTTTAGAATGCCTTCTAGTTAGGACATCCACTTATGTCTGTAAACTGGGGCATTTCAATTTGTTGAAGATAGTCTTCTGGGGTGAAACAAGAGATAATGGAATGACTGGATATTAGCTGTTTGGGTTCAAGAGGACGCCTGGTAAAGGCAAGCTTGTCTGCAGGAAGCACCTGGAGAAGAGGTCTTCTGCCTGAATAGAGCCCAGATATTGGTACCCAGGGGGATTTCTTACTGTGTTTATGTGGTTCTGTCGAGAAGAACACCAGAACCATAGTGGAGTAGTGTATCGCCCATAAATTGGAGAAGAGGCCGTGAGGCACCAGGCAGGAGAATCTCCATGTTCAACACTTGCTTAGTAACGGACTTTTCCTTTGGTTCTAGGTGGATACTCACTGATCTATCACAAGGTTGCCTCGCCGAACTTTGGGGTCCACGTCTGAATGGATTGCTGTAGCCTTCTCATCTCTTCCTCTGCCCAGTTCCCAGCCTCCTAAGACTCGAAGCCAGGACAGGATCTGGGGAAATTATATGTAAGTTTTTACTACGATTTCTTTTCTTTAACTGAACAAGGGTAAATATGAGGTGATAAAGCCAAAAACCTAAGTACACAAAAGTTACCTTTCTTTTAAGAAAATGTCATGAAGCAATTGTAAATAAGGCAAGAAAGAAGGGCTGGAATCCCCATATTAGTGCCTCCTAAGCTCCATGGTTCTCAAGCATTAGCTTGGGTCAGAATCACACTGTCAGTTTTGAGCCAGTAGATCTGGTGCCAGCCAGCAGTCGGCTTTACCAGCAGTTTCTAAGATGCTGATGTGGTTGCTCCAAGGACCTCACTTTGAGAGTCACCGCTTTGAGTCAAGTGTGTTAGAGGGGTGGATGGTGAAGGTAGGAAACTATATGCTTTAATATTAAATACATTCAGATGCAGAACCTGTACTTAGAGCATTGACACACATCTTCAGAATACAGCTTTAGGGTCTGTGCGGCAGCCTCAACTCGTTCAGCCATTTCCACATGCCAGCTTTCCTCCTATAGTGCTAGCCATTCTTTGCTCTGGGTCTTTACGTCAGAATGATGCTGCAGCTATTAGCTTGAGTCAGTGGTCAATGTCCCTTGGCCAGTGTGCATACCATGTTTGACCTATCAAAAGGGAAAGTCTTTCCCCTGAGTTGAAGGAACTGCTGCTCCTTTTCAAACTGAACCTTCACAGTAGCATCCCTCCCTGCTGCACCGAAATATAACTTCATCTACAAAAGACACACGAAGGGAGGCACACCTCCAGTAATAACCCATCAGCAAGGCTCGGGTCTTATGGGTTTCCAAGGCCCCAGTACTACCTTACTTTGAAGTCAACTCATTACTCTATTAGCTTCCAAAAGACTAGCTACCTAACCACCAAAAAGATAGACCGTTTACTCTGCACTAATCTAAAAAAATATATATATATTAGGAGTTTGGCTAAGCAAATGCTCACTTGGATACAAGTAAGTGGACATACAGATCTACACACATGCCTGTGAGCATGTTGTATGTTCCTAAGCTTTCCATGTAGAAATATTAAGTGTTTTTCTTTTATTTCATTAAATAAATGTGAATACAGAATTGTAATAACGATATTGTCCTGTCTAGAAAACACCTAAGAAATTGCTGAGCATTTTAAATTTGTGGTAAAACACTACAATTTAAAATATTTTACTTGGATGTGGTAGACGTTGTCACTCAACGTAGCACTTGGGATCTGTAATTATTTTATAATAACTCTTTAGAATTGAGAATGGTTACTGTTAATAAAGTAATTGCCACACAACTATGTTATGCTGAATGAAATAGACCAGGCATGTTAGTGTTGTTGCTCATATGGCAACCTAGGGTTGTCGGATCATACAATTCATAAGTAGAGTAGTGGTTGCCAGCAGTGGGGCAGAGGAGTGGGGTTTGTTGTTCAGTGGGTATTGTTTGTGGGTTGGAAAGGTGTTTTGGTGGTTGCTGGCGATGTTAGTTACACAATAATGTCCATGTTCTTTATTTATTTATTCTACATCCCAATCACAGCCACCTCCCTCCACTCCTCCTAGTCAACTCCTCCATCCCCTTTCTTCTCAGATAAGGGACCCCCACCACCAACCTGCCCCAGTACTTCATGTCGCATCAGAACTAACTGCATTCTCTTCCACTGAAGACAGGTAACGCAGCCTGGCTAGGGGAAAGTTACCCAACAGCAGGCAACAAAGTCCATGTCAGGGACAGCCCCAGCTCCCATTACTAGGGGTCCCACATAAAGACCAAGCTACCCCTCAGCTCCATAAGTGTAGGGGGTCTGGATTCAGTCCATGCATGCTCTTTGGTTGATGGCTCAATCTCTGTGAGCCACCATGGGCCTAGGTTAGTTGCCTCTGTTGGTCTTGTGGTATAGTTCTTGTCCCCATCAGGTGCCTCTGTTCTTCCCTCAACTCTTCCACAAGACTCCCAGTTCTCTATCCAGAGTTTGGCTGTGGGTCTCAGCATCTGTTTCAATCCTTTGCTGGGTGGAGCCTCTCAGAAGACAGTTATGCTAGGCTCCTATCTGAAAGCATAAAGGAGTATCACCAATAGTGTCAGGGGTTGGCTGTCTCCCATAGGGTGGGTCTCAAGTTGGGCCAGTCATTGGTTAGCCATTCCCTCAATCTATGCTCCATCTTTATCCCTGTACATCTTGTAGGCAGGGTAGATTTTTGGTCAGAGTTTTTGTGGGTGGGTTGGTGTCCCCCTCTCTCCACTGGCAGTCCTGCCTGGCTTTAGGAGGTGGCCACTTCAGTCTCCATAGCCCATGCTGCTAGGATTCTCAGCTAGAGTCACCCACATAGCCTCACAGGAGCCTACCCTGTCACAGGTCTCCAGTTTGTCCCAGAGATCCCACCCTCATCAGTCTCACTTCTCACTCCCAGCCCTACCACCTCCCACCCTCATTTTCCCCCATGTGATCCCCTCGTCATTCTCCTCCCCACCCCCTCTCCCACCCAGTTGCCTCTCTTCATCTATTTATGATGTCTGTATTTTGCCCCTTCTGAGTGAGATTCAAGCACCCTCTCTTGGGCCCTCCTTGATACTTAGCTTCTTTGGGTCTGTAGATTGTAGGATGGTTATCCTGTATTATATGGCTAATATCTACTTATAAGTGAGTACATACTACTTTCTGTGTCTGGGTTACCTCACTTAAGATGATCTTTTCTAGTTCTGTCCATTGGCCTGCAGATTTCATGATTTCCTTGTTTTTAATAGCTGGGTAGTATTCCATTGTGTGAATCTACCACATTTTCTTTATCCATTCTTCAGTGGAGGGACATCTAGGCTGTTCCTAGTTTCTGGATATTACGAATAAAGCTTCTATGAACATAGTTGAGTAAATGTGCTTGTGGTATTATGGAGCATCTTTAGGGTATATGCCCAGGAATGGTATAGCTAGGTCTTGAGGTAGAACTATTCCCAATTTTTGGACGAAGTGCCAAATTGATTTCCAAAGTGTACAAGTTTGCACTCCCACCAGCAGTAGAGGAGTGCTCCCCTTAAACTGCTAGGATTATTTGTGTGTGTATATGCACTCATACATATGGAACTTTGGCTTAAAGAAATGGTATAACCAAAATAAAGATTAAACAAAATCTTTGAAATTCAGGGACATGTTAATATCATTCCCCTCATACTCACAGCACACCACACTTTCCAAACCTTCTTGGAAATCAGCCCTATAATTCACTTAGATTGTGCAGGCTACGGCAAAGCCACAAATGTTTTTGACTCAACTGTTCTGGCGGGGAAAAAAACTAAAGTTTATCATAGAAAGGAAAACCCAGCAAGTGTAAGGGAGAAGAAGCAAAGGACTATTCGCCTCTAATATCCACATGGATCTACCAGCCCCTAAACTTTGAGCTGAGAGAGTGAGGATACCATGCACCCCATGAGTTCAGATGGTATAACTGCAGGGGCACATTGACACATTTCCCCAGAGGAGACCAGCAAATCAGATACTACCCAAACAAAATGACACAGAGAAAAAAAAACTCTGGATCACTCCTTGTTGGCCATCCTGTTTCTTAAGGATAGCATTTGCCTGATTCCGGATGCTGATGTGTTCACTGAAGATTTTGATATCTGGAATGTAAAAAACCAGGCCCTGGATTAGCTAGCCTTCCAACTCCCCACCCTGGCCCTTCTACACATACACACACACACACACACACACACACACACACACACACACACACACAAAACATCCCACTTCCCTTTTCAGAGATCAAGGCTCAGAAAATAAGGTAGGTCTGGTTTTCTGTGATGGTAGGATGTACCCTAGAGAGCATTTGCTGCTTCGGCCTTTTACATGCTGAATCACTGAGAACAGATGTTTCAGAATTAGATGTGGAAGCTGCTTTGGAAGAACCTTCAACACAAAGCACCTGCTGCTTGTCATTAACCAGAATACTGAAGCAAACATCTTCTCATCCTCTCGTACGAGGGTTCCCTGAACCATCATAGACATTGGCACAGGACAGAAAACTACAACATGGACTTTCATTCACATTCTTGAGAAACTGTTGTCATTTTCAGAATTAAGGGTTAGATCTTCTGTGTGTTTTAGGAATAATCTGTGATATAATTGCCTTCAGGAGTGATGCCTAAACCAACCCCATGGACCTGCGTATTCAGCTTCTGTGGTTGTTGAGGACCACCACACAGTTTTGGAGCCAGTTCTGTTGGATTTCAGAAGACTGTTTGATTTGATCATCCATTACAGACTCAGTTCACAATTACATTCTATTCATGGAATCATCAAAATTAATTTCTCTTTTGTATGCATGCTAATAGTACAGGGGAGGTGATGTTTCCAACGTGGGAATATATGTTAATATATTAATCAGAACCCCCAGACTCTTTCCTCTGAGTCTCCAAATAAGCTGAGCTGTACTGCACTGTTAAGTTCCCTACTAGGTAATAGCCTTAGCCACATAAATGCTTTATCAGCTCACTCCAATAGCCTCCAACCTGCTGCATGCTAAAGAGTGACTTTGCGGGTGCACCTGTCACTAGTGAAATGACACTTCTCACTATTATAGGGGAACTCAGGGTTCCCTTTTGTGGGTTCTCAGCCTCATTAATAAAATAACTTCACAATGGACTCGGGGGCCACCAAGATGGCTCAGCAGTTAAAGGCACTTGCCACCCGACAACCTCGGTTTGATCCCTGGGACCTGCATAGTGGAAGGGAAGAACTAACTCCTGAAAGTTGTACTCACTTTCACACCTGTGCCATGGGACACGCACATGCTCACATGCGCACACACTAAATAAATAGGACTTAAAAAAAAAAAACAGACTCTGAAGGCAGCTCAAGGATCATTTTGTTAGAGTTTGAGAGAAAAATGACTGGGCAGGCAAGCTGTAGATTGCAGAAGCTGCTGGGGGGAAGAGAGAAATCCATGCCTTTTCAAGATCCATGAGAGTATCAGTGCTCAGCACTGGCATTGAACAGCAGCGGGGTATAGGGACGTCAGAGAAAGTGAGAGCATCTGGAGGGTCAGTGAGAGCATTCCTGAGACAACGAGTGGGCCAGCAAACTGGAAAAAAAAAAGCCCCTGGAGCATTGGGCCACAAGGTACATGGCCTTTTGTACATACATTTTCATAGCACTCCACCCACATTTATATTTCTTTCTTTCTTTTTTGCGCATGCCTTCTTTGTTAGATGAATGAGGTCAGTTGGTACAGAAAGATGTTCCAGTCTTTCTGTACCAACTGACCTCATTCACAATTTTAGCATATACTCTCCTACCAGATCACTGAGCCCTCATGTTAAGGGCACAGTGGCTCCTTGCCCTTCTAGGAACCCCATCCAGCCAATCACAAGAGGCCTGGTATCTGCAGCAGGTGTGGCAGAAAATGCAAAGAATGGGGATGTTGAGTCTTGTTCCTGCTCTTCCCCAAGGCATTGTCTATGAAGCTCTGAAAGCTAGCAGGGTTATTAAAGTCCTTATTTGTTGATTGAAAACTATTGTATCTAGAAGATTTTTCCAGTATCCTACACCCGATCGACACTGCATCAGATAATTGAGTCCTCTGTATTAACTATTCTAATTTCTAGAAAAAGTCAGAATCCAAAAAGAATTGTTTCTTTTTGGATTTTTCCAAAAAGCAGAGGTAACTTTGTATTCCTTCTTGCAAAAGTAAGGTCATGGTTCACTTAACAGCAGATTCGTTCTGAGAAGCATGTCAGCCAGTTTTATCATGTGGGTCTCAGTGTACATTTACACTGCTTGGATACACTGAATAATATTGTCTTCCATAAGTGCTCCATGGTGAACTGAACTGCCATTTTATCCTACATAATCTCTAAAGTCCAGTAGAAGAATAAAAAACAAATGTTCCTTCTGATCTAGCTACAAAGATACAACTTAGCTTATACTATGTATTTTTGTGTATTTTACCAAACTCTTTTCAACCAACAACCCTAAATTCGTAAACAGTGCTCTGCACTGATTAAACTGTGAAACTTGGTGGCACTTGGAAGTAGCAACATCATTAGGCATCATTTTGTAGGATAAAGATCTCCTCCTTTCTTATTTTTCCCTCCAACTTCTATTACTCAGCTTTTACACTTGTGTGGACTTACCAATATCGTTATCAGGTAGAGGATACTCTCAATCCAAACTCAGATTCCAAGTGTCTCCCTTCTCCTGTTTTGAAACAGGGTTTTCCCTAGGCTTTGCCCCAACCCCAGCCCCAAAGCAGTGTCTGTTCAGACCGCTGGGGTCAGCTGCACACCTATTGGAGTCTGCTAGTCTTTCCTGCCCTATAGAGATGGCTTCGTTAGAGTTGAGGTGACACTTAACCAGGGTTAAGGAGGGGCAAAAACACTGAGAGAAAATCCAGGTGTGACTTAAGGGGTTGTTAAAGGCTCGTGAGTAGTGTAGTCCACATTACTTAGAATAGGAAATTTTTAGTAAGCAGCTGCTGGGAGTGAATTGGGTTACACAATGGGTCTTTGGAGAGTTTTTATCATTCATTTGTATAAGACAATGAGTTCCCTGAAAGGAGATACTTCTTTGCATTGCTTCAGATCCTATGTCCTTTGTGGAACAAGGACTCTATCTAGGTTGGTGTGAATATTTCTGTGGCTGTCAGGTGGTAAGGGATCCGGACGCATGCATTCCACTTGATCTGTTTTACCATCTGCCCCCAGCAATTGATGGCACTTCTGTAAATATCCTCAACTATGCTTCATATCCGATTGGGTACAGGTGTGGGGAAGTGGCATACAGTACCCTGATCCTCTCCGATGAAGGAGATGCTAATACTGATAATGAGAATTTGACTCCTTCATTTTCGATTTGATCACCTTGCTTCACTGAGTCAGAGCACCTGCTTCAAGGACGGGCATACCGCTAAGCCTGAAACTAACCCTCAGATCGCTGATGACATTATATATGAATGTCTCATTACATTAATAGCCGATATTTGTCATGTAATTTCAAGAGCATGCTAAAAGTGAGTTGGCTTTGTCATCGACATTGCGATTAACTTTCTCTAACCCAGACTAGTGAAAACTAAAATGTTCCTCACCACATACAAGTTTTGCTTTCACTGTGCTCAGACCCTCCCATCTGGCCCAGCACAGTCATTTGGTGTCTGACTTGGGGGTGGTGTGGTTGTTTCTCGGTGGTGTATGACCCACTTTTTCATAATAACTTAATTGCCTGTGTTTTTACTACACAAGTCAGAAGCTGACGAGAGTGGACTAAAGCCCCAACAGGATTTTCTGAGACTTCTCGTCAGCTCTGGGACCACATTATCAGAAGAAGGTCTTAGCTCCCCCACAGGGTGTGCGTTCACTACCAGAGAACGATGGGATGGTCCCTCTAGTTTCTGGATAATTAGCAAGCAACAAGGTAATGGTGCCTTTCTCACATTTGGTTCCTTTTGCGTGTCGATTATTTTACTGACCTAGACTTTTAAAATATTAATCAACAGCACCTGCATAGCTTCTGTGTTGTGGTTGGGGAGGAGCTCAGAAGAGTAAGACTTTTTGTTGGGACTTTGAGACCTTAATGATTTTTCATTTAAAATCTGAAGACATTATAATCAAAAAGATATCTGTATTTTCTCTGTACCCCTAGCAGACATCTTCTATGATTATTGATTGTTTTGTTTTTACCGGCTACCAAGGTAGTAGTCTACAAGCATCAGCTACCTCACTCTGCAGGGGCATCCTTGTGATAGTTAAAACTTGATCAGCTTCTGGCTGGGGAGGTACAATATGTGGTGAGGCTGAAGAGGGACTGGTATGTCTTGCTAGACAGTGGTCACTGCAGACTAAAAGCAGATGGAATCCAAGTGCCATTGGCTTCAGTTTGGCAAAACAAAAACGAAAAAAACGTTCCTCAGAGCTTCTTTATACTGTTTATGCTGCGGACATCACAGTTGTTGACTGGAAGATTTTTTTTTTAAATATCATCGTTTCAAAACAAATATCAAAGTTACAGGGTCACCATTCCTTCTGTCATCTATTCTGATTCACAGGAGAGTTTTTGGTGAGCATTTATTTACCTGAGTCTGCCTGGCATGTGGCTCATGGCACACTCGTCTGCACCCTGAATTACATGCCACCTTTGAGACAAGTCACCCTTGTTTTCCATGAAAGTCCTGATACAGAAAAAGAACGAAAGTACAAACAGTAACTGGAAAAAAGTGTCACCCATTTTAGCCACTTTGCATCCCTTGTGAGGACAAACCCTGGGCTGGGTTTTTACATTCGTGAAGTTGTGCGGTAGGTGGAGCAGTGTGGGTGGTTCAGAAAAAGTAGCGGTTAGAGTAAGATTTTCCATTTATTGCCCTTTGTGCATGGCTAAAAATAAGGTTCATACAAATCAGAATATGCACTGCAAGAAAAATCACTCTGTTAATTCTCATGACTGGCTTGCCCACATCTTTGCCTCTGTCTGGGAAGTGGCATATTAGGAAATAAATGTCTGTTTTAAATAGTAAAGACAACCAGGTATTTTTTTTTCTATTTGCATACACATGATAGTTTGTCATTTTCCTTTTCTAAAGTAAGAAAGGCATATTTCACACACATATGAATTGTGTTGGTGAGGGAAGAGGCCAGATCTTTGAATATGTCTGAAAAATATTGGCCTTGCTTGAAAGGTTGTTTTATGGTGTCCATCTTATTGCTAGAAAGTTATTTCTTATTGCTCATAGAATAGTGAGGAGAGAGTCACTTAGTTGTGTTGCTGTAGATATTGGAAAATGGATGTGGTAGGGAACAAGAAACAATGCACCACTGTCCCAGAGTGCTCTCCATAAACACAGATGTTAGAGGAGCGGTTGACCAAGTAAAACTCCCCTTCATCTGGCTTCAGAGTCTTCCGCAACCACAGTAAGTGATAACGTCTCAGTCTGTGGCTAGACGAAACACCAAAGAGCAGTGGCGTCAGCGTTCACAGGGAAATTTGTACCTCAGCGATCCCAGAGTTGGTGCTGTCCCATGCCACCTCCTGAAGAGCTGTGGCATTTCCAGAGAAGGAGCGTCTGAGAGTGCACCACGCTTTTTGGTTTGATGCAGTCCGTGAAGTAGATGAGTCAAGAGGGCAGTCAGTCATTCAGGAACCCCGGCAAGGAAAGCAGCAAATCGCACTCCTCTGTCTGTGGCAGTCCCCCAGTGCTGTCGCTGAATGGAGATGAGAGGTGTGGGACAAGACGGACCCCTGCACCAAGTGTAGCGAGGAGACCTGTTGACCTCGACCTGTCTGCCTCAGCTCCCTAGACCTGAGCATCTTTATCTGAAAATGGGAAAAGGTGCGTGCCTGTAGGATCTGATGAGGTAATGATGTCAGCTACCAAGCCAGGGTTGTGTGCAGTTGCGATGCCAGGGGCCCTTCTTACTCCTGCTACTGCATCTTGAAGATGTGCTGGAACATGTCGGGGCATTTGAAGTTCTCCTGTCTGTTTGCAGTAGAAATGTTAGGATTTAATTCACAAAGAATCAACCTCTGGTTCTGTATTTCTCATTCAGAGAGTGAGCGCATTTACTTTGGTTTTTTGATAGCCTACTAATGCTGCCTGTCAGGTTATTTTATTTTGAAATGACAGGGACATGGTGGGTACTCCTTCCTTTGTAGATTAGCACTGAGTGTATTCAGCTATTTATTCTCACACTATGCTTTTCATTT
Organism: Lophiomys imhausi; assembly: GCA_907164525.1. NCBI lineage: Eukaryota > Metazoa > Chordata > Mammalia > Rodentia > Muridae > Lophiomys > Lophiomys imhausi. The sequence continues at coordinate 616,136 of CAJQZJ010032984.1, read as the reverse complement.
AAACATGGATATTTCAGTTCCCACGTGTGTGCATGTTAGCTGTAGTACCTGCTGGCATACATTAGGAGAGCAGCTGTACTAATGTTGTAATCAAGCAAGCTTTTAAATATTTCAGGTAGGAACTAGCAAGACTTCAGGGGCCATCAGCTTCCATGGTGGTGTGGCTCCCTAGAGAAAGCATTTCACGTACAGTGGTGTTGGTTACTGATCAATCACTAAGATGACCAAATGCTAGCAGGCAGAAGATGGTGGGTGTTGCATTTATTTTCATTAGTTTTGTTAATTATTTTCCGTTTCTTGTAATGTATGCTTGCCCTTCTCAGTCTTTTTCTTCTCAACAAAGTTTTCTTTTACAAGTTAAATATATTAATTATTTCATAATACAAGGGTATAGCCATATGTACCACATAACTTTCTGGTTAACCTTTGGAAGCCTTGGAATTGGACAGGAAGAGTTCAGATCAGACTTTCCTTCAGCCTCCTCTATGACCTTCTGGATGCTGGCTCTCATTTATAAAATTAAAGGAGAAATTGGGACAGTACCTCGACTTTGCCTCACCTGGGAACTGACAAATGTGATGAATGAGAGCCATAAGGTCAGAAATTACAGCACATCTTAGCAGCAGCGGCGGTCTGCTGTTAGCAGTGAATGTGGTTTGCCAGGTTTTGTTTTGTTAACTTCAGAGTCCCTTTTCATGCTTATTCTAGCATCCCGGGGACCAAGTGATATGATCGTGGCGGTGCATACATTAGTATCAGCAGATTTTCTGGGATTGGTGTAGTACCTGACCGTCTGTAGTGCAGACCTTCCTCCTGTTGACAACCAGAAGAGTTTGCCTTTTCTTACAGCCACGTCCTGTCTCCCCTATCCTCCTGTTGACAACCAGAAGAGTTTGCCTTTTCTTACAGTCACGTCCTGTCTCCCCTAACGTATCCAGACTGTGCTTTGTACAGTTTGGGTTTCCCCCTTGAGTAAGATGGAAGAATCGTTTTCCTTGGAGGAAATCCTTCCAGGTGACTTTCAGATTTCTTGGCATAACAGCACAGCTTCAGTGCGCATACGCACGCGCACACACACAGACACACACGCACGTGCACTCACACGCGTGCAC
>CAJQZJ010032984.1:599290-615014 GCA_907164525.1 Lophiomys imhausi | reverse complement strand
ACACACACGCACGTGCACTCACACGCGTGCACACACACAGACACACATGCACGTGCACTCACATGCGCACTCACACGCGTGCACACACACAGACACACACGCACGTGCACTCACACGCATGCACACACACAGACACACATGCATGTGCACTCACACGTGTGCACACACACACACCCCATTATCTTTGCCAGCCTTATTGCGCTGTGCCAATGAAGCTTCTATGAAAATCATAGATGGGAAAAGGTGATAAATTAGGCTCTGGCTGTGATTTCCTCCCACACCTTTGTGAGGAATGACAAAAGATTCTGAAATCCATCCCATTGATACACTGTGCTGCTTCCTACACAACACTGGTTTTAACCTGACCTTCATGTGCAGTGTTAGGGTAGTGGCCAGGCTGGGCTCATTACTCCTTTGCTTGAATAATATAAAGCATTTGCAATGGAGATTTACTCTAATGATGTATTTTAAGTGCATATCCGCATTGCTAGTTTAATGCACTCAGTCATGAAATGCTTTAGAGTTTATGGCTAATGGATAAATCCTCAGAAATACTGAAATTTTCAATAAGATTGACATTTGGAGTGCGAAGTATAAATCTAATGAGAGCATTTCAACCAAGGTTTGTAATTAGAGCTGAATAGAGTAAATTTGTACATGCTCACTGCAGAAGGGCACAATGGAAGGTGAAATTGCATGCTCTGCTCTGATGAACGATGAAGGCCAATGTATCAGTGTCAGGCCGTGACACCAGAGTATAAATGATACTGTCACCAAGTGCTGCACGGGGTACACTGGGAATTCCACTCTAGTAAATTACATTACTTAGACAGACCTGAAGGCATTGTGTTGGAATGAGAGGAGAAAAAGAGAAGGCTGTGAGCACAAAGCAGAAGATGTTGCCATGTAGCCAGCTGTAGGATAGATGTCCCGGGTTTGTGTGGGACCTGGAAAGGTTAATGTTCTGCTCTGTTAATTAGTTTATGGAAGTGACAGGCACACACAGTTGGCTGTAAGGGAATGAATATAAGTTGATTTCTGTGATCTGGTCAGTGTTGGAGTTTTCCTTATTATTTATAATTAGTTGGGTGGTAACACGGGATCAATGTACTTTTGCTCTTACTGTTTTCTCTAGTGTGACAATCTAACCCTTAGCCCGTCAGTAATATTGTTCATCTAGATTCTAGCCCCACTGTAATAAAAACAAGTGGCAGTCACGGTCAGGTGGAGAACACCTGTCATCCCAGCTACTGGAGAGACTGAGGCAGGAGGATTGCAATAAGAACCCCTTTTGTCACACTTGTTTCCTTTCATCACCCGGCACAAAAGTGGGACCACTTTGTGGCTTGATCTTTCTTAGCATTTCTGGGCAGGAATTGGGAGAAGAAAGGAAACGTCGCTATGAGGCCACCTCCTCACTCACTGAACGTGCGCTCGTCTCCTTTTGCCTGGTTGGATTCCGGATGCCAGCCCTTGAGGAAGCCAGCCCCAGCTCCTCTGGAATCAGTCACTTACTTCTTAACTAGAAAGTAAATGTGGCCCAGAAAGAAGTCTGAACCATCAACGCTGACCGCCTCTTGAGGAGGAGCTGCATGAAAAACACAGGGGCTCTGCCCAGGCATCTCCACACAGGTTAAATGGCACGTTTTCAGCCGTCTTCCTAAAACAGGACACATGTAAATGTCAGAGGTGGTGCTTAGATTTGAGTTTTAGTTTTTCCAAAATAATGCTGTATCTGTATGAGCATCGTAATTTCATCTATGTTTTGTAGTTGTGATTGTAGGCCCTATTCATTTAATCATGGGAATAGTAAAGCCACCATACTTGGAAAGCTAGGTTTGAGGGCAGAAAGGAAATAACTCAATCAAATATGGGATGGATATTTTCTAATTTGTTCATGTATACCCACCTTAAAAATATTTCAAGGAACCCAGGTGGTTGATGGCGCACGCCTTTAATCCCAGCCCTTGGGAGGCAGAGACAGGCGAATCTCTGTGAGTTCGAGGCCAGCCTGGTCTACAAAGCAAGTCCAGGATAGCCAGAGATGTTACACAGAGAAACCCTGTCTTGAAACCCTCCCACCCCCCCAAAAACAAAATTTTCAAGGTGCTCTGATGCCGCTCAATGGTAGAATGCTTACACAGGACATATAAGGTCCTAGGTTCGCATCCCCACTATGCGTGGTGTGGGTGTCAGTCTGTGATACTGAAGTAACACCTGGGTAAAAGACTCATGCACTGTGTCATGTGAAGGTCGAGCTTACAGATTGCTTTCTCACTAACTGTATGGGAAGTTAGTCTCGCCTGCACTGCCATGTCCCCATTTCCGTTGTGTTTCACGTCAACTCATGGTACATCTGTGTGTTCCTTCCATCCAGTATGTCAGTAGGGGAATTGTGTGTGTGCTGATGTTTACTACATTGTTACATACATGACTTTTTTCCTGGCTTCTTGGTGACAGCCTGCTATCAAACTACAACTCTGAGCTCTTGTGAGCTGATCCCTGGTAAAAAGAGCTTTGACAGCATCTAAAATGCTTCTCTCCACTCTGAAGAGCTTCCTTTGTTCCTACTGCCCTACCCACGTCTAACTGTTCTCTCTTCTTTTTCTTGCATTAAAATTGGAAAGGGAGCAGGGGGATCTCCTAAGGAGGAATAGGTCTGTGGAGGATTGTGAGTACTCATTCAGAAGCTATTCTTAGTTCCCAGAAATATAATGAAGTTGGGCTTTGCATCCTGCTGAAGCTCCCATTAATGAGCCCACTACCTGCCACCTGATTGTGTTTTCACCAAGGACACCTGCTGTTTTCTCCCTCATATTCTGAATGGACTGTCTTCTAAGTCAGGCACATCTTGAAAGGCAATGAGTCCTGCTGCAGTAAAGGTTCACGAATCCTCAGTTGTCCTCTGAAGCCTGCATTAGTGGATGCTTTCTACAGACCTGGATCAGAAGTCAGCCTGTTCGCATCAGCACACACCCACATTGTCATGGCAGCCTTTGCACTGCTGTGTTCCTGGATTCCCACTGCTGCAGATGAGAGAAAAAAAAACCCTCAAACAACAGAGTCCCACCTCCAGAGGTCCCATAGACACATTCCAGTGGACAATGAAGACATAAGGACGTAAGCATTTAAACAGTGAGACTTCTTGTGAAATGCGGCGAGGCACGCACTGCAAACATTGGGAAGGTCTCTGTCTCATGGAAGGCAGTTTTTGCATGGGTTCCAAGTGCTCGTTACCTTCTTAACAGCCCTTTAAGAAAGGAAAATCACTTGTCTCACTGCAGCATTCAAGCAGCTCCTGTTCGGAGGGAAACTCAAGTGCATTCCTTTATATAAAGCGCACACTATAATTTATAGAAACTGCAGTGCTCCAGTAGAAGCTGCAGCCTCTGCCCCATTCCTCACCTGAAGTAGAAACTCCATCTGTTTGGCAGAAAAGCTTTCTTTGAAACTTACTCTAACGTGTGTGTGTGTCCTGTGCACACATATGGACATGTCACTGAACACTTGTAGAGAGGTCAGAGGACAACTTGCAGGAATCCTGTCTTTCTGCCACGTAGGTCATAGGGATTGAACTCAGATTGTTAGATTTAACAGCAATCCCTCGCTGAGCCTTCTTACCCGCCCCTCTTCTTTCTTTGAATAATACTTATTTCTTCCAAATGAAAAAAATCCTTTGGGTTGCTTAGATTCATTAGGTTTTAAGGCTTGACGTTAATTCTCTAAACACTCTGGCACTGCTGGAGCATGGGAAGGGAGGAGTCCTGCACTGAATTTACTTTCGTGTGAACCCATTTTTGTTTTTGCGTTGAGCCTTTAGGAGAGACTTGATACATAGACATATACCCTTGTTAGCTCACACCTTGATCTCTGAAAGAACCCTGGAATTTTCTCAGTTTTGATGTTTAGTAGATGACTTTCCATGATGGTGGAGGGTGCATAAGTTGGCTGACCACAGGTGTTCTGTTGCAGTATTTTGTTCAACATTTATTTATTTCTTCAAGTTATATCTCAATTACAGCCTCTCCCTCCTCCTCTTCCAGTTATACCCTCCTACCTCTTTCCCCCCTCCATCCTATCCTCTTTTTTTTTTCAATTATTATTTAAGGTGTATCTTCCCCCTCCCCAACATCTCACCCTTGTAGTCCAATAAAAGGCTCTTTTTCTTATAACAACAAATACAATACAAAACATTAAGAATAATTAGGCAACAATTATGAAAATGTATAAGGAATAACATACATTCCCAATGTCCAGTCCATACGTATCTGGCAACTAATAATGATATTCTATTATCTATCTCGATGAGTTTAAAGTTCTATACCTAACTCAGTTGCAGTATTAACTGTAGGATTAAACTGTAAAAATTGCCCAGCATTTGTCAATGGCTATATATGGCATCACTGCAGAATCCTCCTAATTGAAGAAATGTTTCATCTCTATCTCTGTTGACAGGAAAGATTGCCTCCTGATAATTGCTTTGCTTAAGTGTCTGATAATATGCCAGGAATGAGCGCATTCTGTGTTAGGTGATCTTTAATTATGCATGTACCACCTGTCAGCTCTAAATCAGTATCAGATCAGATCCTTGTGGAGTCACTTTGGGGAGGGTCTGAGGGAAGCCAAGGTGATCTCTTTTGAGAAACAACAAAAATACTAGTAAATATCTCTCACTACCTGCAGCTCCCTGAAAGTGCCTTACAGGCATGGTTCTTGAGGAGGAACAAGCCACTGGTATATCTGAGAAAATTTGAAATCTCACCCAAGCAAGATAAATTACTGTGAAGACAAATGACAGGAGGGTATGGAAGTACCTCCTCCCTGCCGCCATCTGTTGCATTTCCTTTTTACTCCTTCTCATCATTGTAAATGAGCCAGGGAAAAGCTCAGAAACATTTTTGTAAGCTATGTGAGGACAGGAAATATGTTAATGATGTTAGATTTCATACATTTGGGGGATTTTTTTTTCAGTAGTTGGTTGGCTTTTTTTAGAAGGACAAATGTGGGTTGGAAGAAATGCTTGTCACCCTCTGTCGGCTTTTAGTAGTTTTATTCTCACTTTTCAGGGTTGTTTGGGACTTTCTGGTGGGATGTTTAGGGTTCTTTACTGAAAGTTCTGTTCTCTCTTCGAGGTGTTTTTCTTTGTTCACCTGTCAGAAGCTTAAAGTATGTTACACTTTTGTATAGGTGGGCTTGGCTGAGTGCAGAGTGACAGCCAGGGAAGGGGCAGGTGCAAGGAAACTTGAGTGTGCACTATCCCATGGGGCAGGTCCAGAACGCAAGGGAAGGCTCCAAGCCTGTCTGCTCTCCAATCTGAAAAAAAAAAAAAAAATGGTCCTGAGATGGGTTTGCCTTAGGCACACTTTCAAAATTCCCAAAGTGCTCCATTTCAAACTCAGCTAAGTAGAAGCATAGGAGAGTAAACCAGGTCAGTGGATGGAGGGATAAAATTGACCTCCAGCCCCGCAGAGTGCCAGGCCATGACCCTGAGTATCTTTCCACTGCCATTTGATGCTTACGGTGACATTTGCTTTTCTCCCTAATCAGGAGCTTCACCAAACAAATGCAGAGTGGCTCTGAAGCAACTTACTCTCAAGTCCAGTGTTTGCCATTTAGTATGCAATTGAGTAAATAAAGGGTTATCAGTTGCGGGCCTGTCAGCGCCACACAATGCACACTCCTTTTACAAGTGACTGCAGTGTGCCCATCCTTGACAGAAGATCAGAAAGTTAAGTCCAGGAGAACTGAAAGAAAGAACCAAGAAGTAAAAGCAGCACCACCATATTTTCCCACCCTGCTCATCTTTGCCAAATCCTTTCCATCTGCCTGGGAAGATCGTGCGCTCTCTCCACCTGCCTGACTCCTATTTTGAATGTTATCTCCTCTAAGAAGCATCTTTAAATTTATTCTTTTATGATTTCATACATGTGTATAATGTTCTTTGATCAAAGTCCCCCGATTATCCTCTCTCACTGCTTCTTCCCATCACCAAATCCCTTCTTCTCAAGCCCTCCTCCTCCTTTCACGCTTTTTGTGTGCATATGAGACCCACTGCATTTAACTAGAGGTGAACATGGGTGGGATCATTTGTTTGCACAAGAGCAATGTACAGTGGCTATCCACTGATGAATACGATTGCCACCTCCCTGAAACCTTTAACTTATAGCTCCTTTGGGAGGGGTGAGGCCTTATGAGCCCCTCTCCTATCCATGAAGGAGAGCTGCAGCAGGTGCTATGAGTGTGAGTCCACAGGTGCAATGGCCATGCCCTGTCGACCAGACATTCACCAGACTCCTTGTGTCCTCCAACTCTTACATTCTTTCTGCTTCCACTTCCTTGGGGTTCTCTGAACCTTGGAGGGCTTGATAGAGATGTCCCATTTAGAGCTGAACATTCAGCAGTCACTTATTCTCAGCACACTGACCAGTTATGGGTCCCTGCGTTAGCCATCACCCACTGCAGTTAGAAGCTTCTCTGACCAAGGCTTAGGGCAGCACTACTCTGTGGAAGTAAACATGAATATTTGGAGAGCAGTTTGACACCATGTCCAGTGAGCAAAGCAACAGTAGTAGGTTCCCCCACAGGGTCTGTGGCCTCCTTAACCATGGAGTTTGACCAGGCTTGTAGAACTAAGTATGAACTCCTCCTGTAGGGAGGGCCTCAAATCCAGTCAGAGAGTAGTTAGCTATGCCCATAACAATCATGCCATTATTGCAATAGCGGGCACATCTTGCCTTGCAGGTTAGTGATACAGTTCACAGCTAGGTAAGACCATTGCTGACTTCTCTCCCCTAGCAGTGTTGTGCTAGCCAACGGGAAGGAAGCACCCAGTTCAGTTCCAGCTTGGTTTCTCTATTCTTTTGCAATCAAAATGTGTGGTGTCTTCAGCAATAGAGTCTAAAAGACTAATTCTGGTGGGCACCCAAGAGGAATGGCAAGAACCTGTGTTGTTTGGAGGGCCTCTGGGGTCTCTCTGACCAACAACTCATAAGTAGGTGCCCCACACCTCCCACTGGGATTTTGTTTAATGACCAATGCCTTAATTGGCATATTTCTTCTTCCTTTCTGGGAAACCTGCTGCCCATAACCAAGCCCCTACCAGACTCCCTGCCTCCTTCAGCTCTTGTCATAGTTTTCTGCAAGGTCTCTTTTATGTACTCAGCATCTTAATTGTGACCAGGGAGCTCCAGATACCAAGCAGTAGTGATTTCAGTGGGGTCCGAAGTACTCAGATCACATTAAGGATATTAGACCACACGTTAGAGGACATTTACACATGTGAGAGCCACATGTGAAGGACATTTACTCGTGTGAGAGCCACGTGCAGTGCACACTGGAAGGATGATGAGATGTTAGCCTAGAGAAGAGAGGCAGAATGGAGGCCACAGTGCCTGTGTTTAAATAGGTGACAGACTGTTGTTCCACAAACAGCAGAGACGACAATTTTGCAGAGGAAATTTTGGTTCAAAAGAAGATTGTGTTACACATAAAGCTAGCCTACTCTGAAACCTGTGACTTTCCTTGGTAACAGTGCCTCCTATAACTAGAGTTATTATTTACCATTATTTATGGGGTTTGAGAGTATAATACTAAGTTTACTGTACTGTGGGTAGGGGGAACAAATCAGATAGCCATGACATTGCTAGGACTGAGAGCTCCTGTTCCATGCAGCCTCCCAGCCAGTATGGGAAGACACTCCTGAATTCCATGTGGTACTGGGTTGGTCAGCACATACCCATCCACAAGGTACAAGCTGGAGTTTGGGTTGTGATGGAAGATGTTCTTTCTCAGAGAGGCTGTACAGTGAGACAGAACAGCACTTGACCAAGGCTCAGTGCACATGCCCTCCTGGCCTCTTGCTAGCTTTCTGTTACTGGAAAGAGAGTTACCAGGACTGGCTCCTCAACACTTGAAACCTCCATTTCTGGCCAGGAAAATACACATAATATTGTTCACCTCTTGGGAGTTGCCATGAGGTTTAATGAAGCCGAAGGAGTCACCTCAAAACCGATCTGTTCCCGGTATGGCAGAAAGAATCCCTGCCTGCAGGTTGCTGTGATCTGGATGATAAAACAGAACATCATGTAGAACATTCCCCAGCATGGACGTCGATATCCCTCAGTGGTGAGCATAAGTCCCTGGCTCAATCCTCAGCCCTACAGAAAACGAACAAGAGGCTCCCAGTAGGACACCTGCCCCAGAGCAGGTGACTGGGGGCATTGGCTCCTTCTCCACGGGGAGCTGAGCCGATGCAGAGGTGCCTCCCACCCTCTGCTGGGCCAGTCCTCCAAAGGCATTTGCCTGAGACCTGCAGTGTGTTGCTTTGCTTCTCTCCTGCCGTCTCAGCGTGGAGCATGGGCCACTTCTCGTTTATTCCCCCCATCCTTCCCTCTCTACTTCTATCTCATCCTAATCCTTCTTCTTTATTTTCCACCTTCCCTCCTGGCCTCATCTTCTTTCCGTGTACGATTGTTCTGATGAGCCCAGCTTGTCAAATGATATTTCTAGTAATACTTTCCTTCTATTATATTTATTTTTTAATTGCATGTATGATCAAACACAGGTCCTCCAGAAGAGCAGCAGGAAGTGCTCTTAACCAGTGAGCCATCTCTTCAGCCCCTACATTTTTGTCTTACTTTGTGTGTTTGTGTGTGTCCTTCTCTCTCTCTCTCTCTCTCTCTCTCTCTCTCTCTCTCTCTCTCTCTCTCTCCCTTGTTCTAGCTCCCGTCCCCCCCGTAGGTGTGTGAGTATGCCAGTGGAGGTCAGAGGAGAACTCAGAGGAGTTGGTTCTAGAACTAAGACCTCCAAGCTTAACAGCATACATCCTTACAGTATGAGCCATCTTACAACCAGAATTTTTATTCTAAGCAAGAGTTTTTTGTAGCTCTGGGAGGAAAGGAAAAAAAAAAGAATCTCTTCATGTTTCTCTAGACTTTTTAAAGTTATTTTTTCCTATGTTGACATTTTCCCCTTCTCTCAACCCTTGAGCTTGGAGTCATTAACTTGCCAGACACTTAGCAACTGACTATGACGTCGCTGAAGCTAGGAGAGTGTCATTCACAGAGAACCTAACCCATATATTAACTGAGATGCAGCAAACTGCTAAATATATGCTTTGAACGAAGAGCTTCAGAATGACAGTTCGACTTTCTTGTTCGCAACCACTCCCGGTGAAAGGGAATGACTGAAACAAAAAGGACTGAAACAAAAAGGCAGTGGGCAAGGGAGAGTGAGTGTCTGCCACAGAAGTGAGCTGTGGTAGAACATTGCCATCTGGTTCACACAGATGCTAAAGCCCACAACATTTCCCAGGGCCTGGCGGGGAGGTCCGGGACTAACAGGAAGGCAATGGGCTTCTGCCAGCCTCCACACTCCTTCAGCTCTTGTCCACAACATGAGTATCCACACCATGGTTCATTCATCTTCGTATTCCCACCAGGCCCTTACTCCTCCCAGGGTCTAGTTCCATAAATGCCAGAGTAGATATAAAAGTGGAGCAACAGAAGGAGGGGAAAGGGAAGGAAAGAAAAGTCAAAGAAAGAAAGATGGCAGCTGCACTACAGTGCCCAGTGTATCAGTGAGACCAAGGCCACAAGTGCAGTGCAAGTTTTGAGGAACATCAGACATGGAACTGTGAACAACACCTAGGGTAATGGGGATGGTACCCTATCTGTGTACAGGTGGATAAGCGGCCCATTCTCTAGTGCATCTGTAGACATCCAAACCTTTCTTTACTGTTCTGTGTTGCTTTTTTTATTTAGGAGAATATTACTTTAAATTTCCAATCATTCCTAAATTTTGAATCAGAAGATGATATTTGTTCCTTTCCTAGGAAAGAAAGACAGCAACCCATTTCCCCAACTCTTGGAACATGATGTTCTTTTGGAGCCAGTGGTCTGATGGGAAGACCAGGGCTCGCAACCCTGGGGCACTTGTCCCCCTCTTATGACTTAGTGTCCCCACCCCCTAGTCACAACACTTCTGTAAATGGTTAAGGAGAGATTCCTGCCTTCTGTATAGCCCTGGGATTTCCCAACAATCTCATGAGAAGAGATGTCTGGAAAAGCTCACTGAAAACAAGGGTGCCAAATATATATGGAATTTTACTACAAAATGTAAAGATGTCAAATGGGAGGGATGGAAAATGGGCACTGTGATGGAGATGTAACCTGAAGTAATAAATAAACATTTTAAAAAATGTAAAGATGTCAGCTTTGTTTTTCTCAGAACATTTACATGTCTGCAAAAGTTTCACGCAGCACTTGAGGTCAGTTGCTGTGTACAGCTTAGTCAGTTGCCAAATCCATGTAAAAGAAATTTTCAGCCTCTTTAAAAGAGAAGTAATTCCCAATTTTTTGCAAAATGTTCTGACCTGTTGTCTTGTTCGCAGATAAACACTGGTTTGGAGGTTGGTTGGTTGGTTGGTTGGTTCATTTTGTTTTTGTTTCTCATAAGCTGATACAAAGGTATTTGGGCTTTCAACTCTTCTGTTTTCCCAGTACTCTGTACTGGACTTAAGTAATCACCATGCCGCCTACACAGGACTTGGGGAGTTCAGTCCCCACCCACAGAATTCACCTAACTGAGGACTGTAGGCAGACTCAAATAGATCTGAAATCAAGGCAAATGGCAGGTTCCAGGGTTTTTAATGGACAGGACTGGGAGTATGGACATACTGGGTAGAGACAGCAAATGTTTTACACAACAATAAGATGCCCCTGGTGCTGTCTTAGATGTAATATCCTTGTATCTGCCTTATCATTCCTAGTCTATTCCAGGGTCCTTGAGGGCAGGGGCTCTGATTCATCTCTGTGGTGTCTTAGTAAATGATTGCTTAAACAAATATGTTCTCTACCATGCTTAATTTTTATCCTAAAATTGCTATGACAGGTTCTTTTTAGGGTATTTAATTTCATATAAAATGGAACTTGGATACTTTTCAGTATTTTTAAGTCATGGCAGGGAGAATGCTAACCCAGGAAAAGTTCTCAAACATTGTAGAAAAAGGGAAGGGAATTTGTTTATGCTTCGCCACAAGATGAATGTGGAATTTTCAAAGAGCCTTGGAGATTACTTGCTTATATTCTTTTATGAGGCCCTAGTGCCTAGAACTATGTCTGATATTTAAAGGATGCTGACTCAAAAACTGTTGAGTGCTGGTGAGATGGCTCAGAGGGTAAAGGCATCTTTTATCAAGCTGGACAATGTGAGTTCAGCCCCAGATCACGCCTAAAACAGGAAAGAGTTGACTCCCTAAAGCTGCCCTCTGACCTCCATACACTTGCCAAGGCATGTGTATGAAATGTTCTAATGTATGAAGAGAAATTGGGAACTATCCAGGCAGCCAGTTGTCTGTCATTTCTTGGTTTTCGAAGCTGCTGGCCCTGAACTTCCTGTTTATTCAGATATATTTATCCTTCTCAGGTCTCTGATGTGGTTGAATACTAGATAGTTATAGTCTCATAGCTAAGTTTTGAGTTGTTTAGGAATTAAGGTAGTGTTCTGGATCTAAGAAGATATTTTTTAAATGGAGATGCAAGTTAGGATGGCACCTGAATTGGATATAGATCTTTAAACTCATGGAAATGGTTGCATAGTAGAATGTTAAAGTCATTTGCCAAATACGTATGGACTTGACATTGGGAATGTATGCTAAGCCTTATAATTTTCATAATTGTGGCCTAATTATTTTTGTTGTTTTGTATTGTATTTTTTGTTATAAGAGAAAGATCCATTTGTTGGACTGAGAGGGGGAGCTGTTGGGAGGAAAAAGATATACCTTAAATTTAAAAAAAAAAAGGAAGCAGATTGGGGTGTGAGGGAGAAGAGGATGGGAGGGTGGGACCGGAAGGGGGAGTAGGGAGGGGATTGTGATTGAGATGTAACTTGAAGAAATAAAAAAAAATAAAAAACAAATAAAAACATGTAATGATAACTTTTAAAAGTACATTCGTTGAATGGCTGAGTGAACACTTACTGAGCTTCTCCTGTGTGTTAAGTCCCATGTTAAATTCTGGACACTGCAATAATAAATAGTGGATTTGCATCCCCAAAGAATCAATGCTGAAGACTAGTGACCCCTCTTGTCATCATCATTCAGTGTGAGAAGGCAGTGAAGATAACTCAGAAAATTTATTTTTGTTGTGTGAGTGTTGTTAACCAGACATCATAGTGTACACTTGTAATCCAAGAGGGAATAGAAGGCTAAGGCAGAAGGGTTGTGAGTTCAAGACCAGCCTTGGATACATAGCAAGACTATGTTTCAAAAGTCCAGTGGCTGTGGGGCTATCTCAGTGTTAGAGGACTTGACTCCCAATTACAAAACCCTGAGTTTGATCCTCTGCATTGCCCAAAGAAAGGGATGAAAAGAAGGAAAGGGAGAAGGAAAATGTTGCATCATGTCCCTGAAACAAGGAGAAACAAAGAATCAGCTTTTGTATTTCTTTCTGTGTTACTAACCTTTGTCCCAAGTGTTCCCATCATCTGGGCAATAGGGCATCATGATAAGCCCCAAGATACAAATGGTGCTAAAGTTAGCATAAAAAAGGTAAACTGTCCTTTCTAAAATGCATCCAGTTCCCTGGGCGGTTCCTCCTCTTCCTTCTTACAAAAGGGGTCCCAAGCTGCTAGTAACTTCCACCTACATGCTGAGCGCTTGCCTGCTTTGTCCCCAGGCTGTACCCTCTAATACCTGTACCAAAAGATTAATTAGACGCCCCTTGGGCTATTCATTTGCCCCTGTTCTGACCAGAACTTATTACTGTACTCTGCATTCCTTCTAGCAAGAACCTCCTCCAATACCCATTCACCAGATGAACTGAGAAGTCATCCCACGCCCACATGCTGTACACCCAAGCAGTGTCCACAGCATCAGTGTGAGTGCTCCATGACCTCAGGATAGGATTTCCTGGAAATGCATGTGACCTACATACATCTTCCGGCATGCTTTTAAATGACCCCAGGCCTCCTGTGATACTAATACAATGCAAATGCTATATAAAGACTTACTATAGTGTTTTATTTGGAGAGCGATGACAAGGGAAAAGGCCTGGGTAGGTTCAGTGTAGACACAGTTCCTTTGGTTATTTGGAGTCTGTAGTTGGCTGACTACAGAATCCGCAGATCCAGAGGGACAGCTATAGACTGTAAGTCTCAGATCCTCATCTCCTCAGGGGTCCACAGCTCTGTCCCCATAGAGACAAGATGGCTAATCTTGTCTCTACTCCTTTTCTCCTCTATCTGTTATACACATAGGTGTTAGTGTGGCCTTTCTAACACACAATTGGGAACTCACATATTCAGAACCCCTTCATGTAGCATGTAACCTTTGTGACTCCCTCAGCGTCTAAGCCCTGCTCTCCCTAGTTTCATTTACTGACTCACCTTCATTTCTCTGTTCTGCAACCTAGCATGTTGACTGGACTCAATGTGTGTTTATTGTGTGGACCAGTGAGCCAGGAAAGGCACGTGCACAGGAAACTAATGAGAAAAGGCTGAGCTGGGAAAAACACTCCTGGTCAGGACAGGAAAGCAACAGTCAGATAGTTTAGTCTTGGGAGTGAGAGAAAGAACTGAGCTGTCCCTCCTCTCTATCCCAGCACTTCCCTTTGGCCTTCCTAAATGTTTTGAGGTTGCTCTCTGCAGCCTGTGGTTTGGCAGCTTCGTTCCCTGGCTGATACCACACCATGTCTTTGCCCTTGCAGCTCAACCACCTGGCACACTTGGCAGGCTGCCTCTCCTGTAGGTGCTCTCTAAGCTGCCCCCTTGCAGACAGTCTTTCTGAAAATGTACTGATTTACCTGCTAACCCTGTGCTCATAATCACTCTTTCTAGACTCCACAGGCTCCCTTAATACAGAAGGTCTGTATTCTCTGGTGCCTCTCCCCAGGGCCACCACTGCAACCATCCCTCGGTCTCTCACAGTCTGTTGGGAGAGAGAGAGAGAGAGAGAGAGAGAGAATGTGTGCATAGTGTGTAGCTTTCACTGTAAACGGTAAGTGGCATATAGCAAACTATTGTAACCTCAATGCAGTTGAACAAAGGAGCTGACCAAGGCTTCACAGTGACCTTCAGCCTGGCTGTCCCCTGTCTACCTTGCACTGTTCCTCACAGCAGCCAGTGCAGTCACTGCCCCTGGTACAGGGAGGCATTGCCTCACTCCTGTGCTCCTGGCATCAGCCTCCACAAGCTCCACGTGCTCCACGTGCTCCACATGCTCCACATGCCACCATGGTGTCATCTGGGGGAAATGTCACTTTGATCAAATCATTTGCTGTCATTAGTGACCCCTTGCCCTAGTGTAGAAGATGATCCTGTGTCCTCCCTCCTCTGCCTGTCAACAGTCAGATCCGTCCCATTAAACTGCACAGAAGACTCTGCCCTCCATGTATGTTGCCCAGTGACGAGCCCTTCCTCTCTGGATGGCCTGCCTTCCTTTCCACTGCTCTCACACTCACACCCACTGTGCATACAGGCAAAAGCAAACAGCAGAAAGGAGCAAAGCTGTTTTGGAGAAATTGCCACAATCTCCCTATTCTTTGTAACCTACCCACGTCTGGTTTATTTTCCCAAGACAATGCTTGGCTTGTAAAATTCTGATTAGTCTACACCATGCGTTTTGGCATATAATCACATAATGCCTTATGTTGTTACATAAATGTTTCCTATGCATGTGACCTGCCTTCACAGTCTATCCTTGGGAGTTTGATACCAGCATTACCAGTTACTGTTTTCTGTCTAGCAAAATACCCCCACACTCTGTGGCTTAAAACAAAGGCTATTTATTATTTCTTACGGTTCTGATGGTCCATTGGGCAGTTCTTCTGGTTTGCACAACCTTCATTTAAGGTGAATAATCCAGGATAGGTGTAGGTGAGCCATTTCTCACAGCTCTACCACCTGTTTTGGTGTTAAAAAAAACTTATTGGAGCATAACCACAGCATATTGCCTATGGAGGCTTTACGTTGGGACGGCAGAATCAAGTCACTGCAATGGAAGTGAGCCTGCAGACTAACGTACACACTCTTTGGCCTCTTAAGAAAACATTCACTGAAAAGTAAAATTGCTGAGCTCTGCTCTGGGATGGCTAAATGGAAAAGGTCTTACCTGGGATTGCTATTCTGCGTCTGTGGCCTCTCAGGTCCAGGAGACCAGCCTGGTAGTTTTCATATGGCATAGCAGGAGAGAACAAGTACCTGACACCTACATATCTTCAAGGCTACTTCCATCACCTTTTCTATCATCCTTAGTAAAAATAAGCTCCACAGCCACCCCCAGAAATTGCTGGGGGCACTGCCCTCCAGCTTGTGTTACAAGGTCATTGTTGCATCTGTTTTAGGGAGCAGCCTACAGAGCTCGGCCGGTTTCCAGCCACCATGCCTCACCTCCTCCACCTCTAGTTCCTACAGCGAAACAAACAGCAGGCCCACCAACATACCTGCAGAACTGAATTCAAGACACATATAGGAGAAGTAAAGCACTTGCCTCGCAGTGGCAAGACTCTGGCTTTGGCTCCTAGTATCAACAGAAACATGTATGTACCCATGGCATCATGGAGCCCAGAAGCAGCCCTGGATGTGTGAGGTTCTAAGTGAATATATGTTGTTGATGTGAACATGGATATGTCAAGAACTCTAACCTCAGACCCAGGGGGAAATGGCAAAACCTTCCCTTCTGGTCTCTCTCTCTCTCTCTCTCTCTCTCTCTCTCTCTCTCTCTCTCTCT
>CAJQZJ010032984.1:533689-599280 GCA_907164525.1 Lophiomys imhausi | reverse complement strand
TGTGTGTGTGTGTGTGTGTGTGTGTGTGTGTGTGTGTGTGTGTGTGTTGATAGTATATGCAGAAAATCCCCATCATAGTTTACTCCTCCCTGGTTGTTTATGGCCTGAAGATTGCTTCCCTAGAAAGACTGTCCATAACCACTGCCTCCTTGTTTATCTGTATGTGATAAACCCACTTCTTTGTTCAGCTGTAAGCAATAATCAGGCCTCTCTGTTCATCTTTATATAATAAGCATGCTGAGCTTCTAGGGTGCTTCTGTTTCTCCATAGGAGGGCCCAACCACCTGAACTCAGTGTTCATACGTCTGTTGGTCTGTCTTTTGTTCATTCCCTTACCGCCCCGGTCATATCCATCCCTGGAACTGTGGTATCATGGCACAGAATCTTTGGAGGGAAGAGGAACAGGACTAGTTATTGTGTAACTACTATGTGACAAGGACAGCCACAGGCTGCAGATACAGTGACAGACAGAGTGCTTGTTCCCATCCTCCAAGCACCTGCAGTCCAACTCAGCTTTGTGTCGTCAACCAGTTGTGAAATGAGATGTCTCTAGAATTCTCTCAAGGAACCCCTCAGGAAGGAATTTTACCATTTAGCTGTCCATGACGATGTATGGTGGTTGATTGTCAAGGTGGTTAGATTATTAAACACATGAGAGATTAGCAAAGTAGGCCTCTGGGTGTATCTTTGCAGGTGTTTGCACAGATGGACCATGAGGTCTCTGAGCTCACCAGGCTTTTTAATCCATTGATACATTCTATGTTTGAAGAGATTGATGGAAATTCATGACACTTCCTTCTCCATTAGAGGAAGCAGGTCATTGAGAGAAAGCTCTTTGGAACTAAATCTTGCCCTGGTCCCTGTTTGAATTTCTTTTGTTTTTCTGGATGCTATGGTGTAAGCTGTACTGCCATTCCCTCTCCTCAGTGATGGACTAGAGCTTCCAAGCCTGTGAACTGAAATAAACCTTTCCTGCTTTAAGCTGTTTCTTCCAGGCATTTTGGTATAGTAACTAGTAACTAACTGAGTTTGCCATATTCACTCCACCCCTACCACACACAATTATCTAGACTTTTCAGATGCTGGTTACATATTATCAGCCAGACTATACTTTCATCGGGCTAGGACGGGCTCAGAAATCTTACTCACTAGACTGAATCCCTCAGGTTTCCCTTGTGGGGCGGGGGCAGGGGTTGGAATGCTCTGCGGTGTGCATTCGTATGTGCCTGCCTTCCTTGCCTGTGGATGTAGCAGTATTTCTCTTCTCCAAATATCTGGTAAGATGTTTCATCCCTCCGATGAAAGACGCCCAAGTACCACTTCCCCATACTGGTTCCCTGGTTGTCCCTCCTGCAAATTCTTTCTTCTTCTGCAGCCATAGGCCTCAGAGTCTGGAGTGTAACTCAAATGAGGTATAGAATGTAATAATATTTGCTGTTTGACTTATCCTGACTCCTCTCTTTTATGCACTGTACTCTGCTTGAGGTTACAGGCCAGGTCGTGATTCACTTAACTTCCTTCTGAATTCTTTGAACAAGGGAGCCTTCTAGTAAAGTCTTGGCTTCATGGCTCAGGACATGGGAAGAAAGCCCTTTACTGCTGATTTGCACCTCAGTTCCATTTTGTGAGTAATGAACAATTGACATTTGTATGGCCTCTTTGCCTTTTCTAAACCTTTATTTGTCTTATTGCTAAGACTTCATTAAGTGTATAATATATATTATATGTATATATGTAATAATGTAATACATCATACTTATGTAGTGTTATCTATATTAAATGTATAATATTATATATAACAAATATATATATATTGATTCCAATATGTAGGACTCCAATCTTATGGTTGAGACATAGCTTCCTTCTTAAATTCACCTATAGGTATCAAAACCCCGGTCAGCTCTAAGACTGATATCAACATGAACTTTATTTATATAGTGATGTGCACATCAACTGGACCTTCAGTTTGTTTTCCTGTCTGCTCATCTGATTACTTATGGAACATAATGTGATGTGGTATTGCATGCAACTCAAGAGAGATTAGAATAATTGTTGGCGCCGAGAGTGTTGGCACAAGCCTTTAATCCCAGCACTTGGGAGGCAGAGGCAGGTGGCTCTCTGTGACTTCAAGGCCAGCCTGGTCTACAAAGTAAGTCCAGGACAGTTGAAATACACAGAGAAGCCTTGTCTCAAAAAAAAAAAAAAAGAAGAAGAAGAATTGTTGGGTATATATGTTTTCCTGGGGAGGATGTAGTTAGGCAGATTCTCACACCCTCATCAAGAGATTTCCCTACCATCATTAATCTCAGAATAATAGAAGGCTTTCCACGTCCAACATTCCACTTAACTCAGTACTTGCTTGAGGATTTGTAGACACATTTTCTAGAGTGGACACTTAGGAACCAAAGTCTTGTGTGAGGTTAGATGTTTGTTATACCTTTAAACATGAACGTGCACACTTTGGCTTGTGAAACTATTAGACTGATGTTCAGGGACAGGTCTGTGTACCATGAGTTATATTTGTTGTTTACACAGTTTGTTAGGTGAAAGAAGGGGTTTTCCAGTGGAGGAGAGTCCCCAAACTGCAGGATTTAGGATGTGTAGAAACCTAGAAGAAACCACGTAAGGAATAAAGGATCTGCTTTAGCTTCTGGCTGTGGAAATTTCCCTACATAGTCCTATATTCCATTGTTGTGGGGACCCAGATGGACATCATGGCAGGGCAACAGCATGTGCCGAAGACTTCTGACCTCATAGCAGACAGGAAGAGGAAGTGGAGGTGGGAGGCAGGAATAATAGAGCACTTAAAAGCAAGCCTCCAGAGATTCACTTCTTCCTGCAGACCCCATCGTCTAAAGTTCTCTAGCTTCCCAAAATAGTACTACTAGTTGGGAACCAAACACTTACTGTCATTATAACTTTTCTATTGCTATGCTATGATACCATGACCAGGGCAACTCAAAGAAAAAAAACAGCTTATTGGGGGTTTACAGTTTCAGATGGTGTATCCGTGCCCATCATGGCCGGGAGCGTGGGAACAGGCAGACAGGCATGGTACTGTGGCAGTAGCTAAGAGCTTATATCGTGTCCCACAAGCATGAGCAGAAGGAGAGAACAAACACCAACTGGAAATGGTTGTGAGCTTTTGAAACCTCAAAGCCTGCCTCCAGTGACACATGTCCTCAAAGTCACAACTCCCAGTCTTTCCCAAACAGGTCCACCAACTAGGGACTAAGTATTCAAATGTATGTGCCTATGAAGGTCATTCTGATTCAAACAACCACATTCATCTTCTTAAAAACGAAAAAAAATAAAAATAAAAAACAAGAGAGACAACTTTTGGATTATTTTCATATGTATTCTGTTTGTTGTGATGTGAGTAGTTTGAAGCTAAGTTATATTAAACCCCGTGAAATTTAGCTAACACTTATATTCTTGTATAATATAAGTGTCTTGGCCTTTCTGTCTTGTAGGTCATATGAATGACATGGCATACAGTTAGTCTGTGTCATTTTCTTTTACAATATTTCTCATTTATTCTTTGACAGTTTCATACATGTATACAGTGTATCTTGATCACAACCAATCAAAATCTTCCTTTCTACTCACTTCAGAACCCCAAAATATGTCTCCCTTCTACCTTCATGTCCCCTTTGTAATGCTTTAATAGTTTATTAGGAGTTTTTTTGAGAATTTTATCAATGAGTTTTGATCATATTCACTCTTCCTGGATCCACCCCCCCCTTCTCTTCACACAACTTCGTGTCCTTTTTTCCCCATCAAGGCCAATTCATGCTACTCAAATATTCTTAAATATGTGGCCTTGCCCTGGAGCATGGTCAACTTATCAGAGTCTACACTCTTAGAGAAAACTGACCCTTCCTCTCCCAGCAGCTAGCAATTGCCAGTAGCTTTGACCTGTCTTGGAACTTGGTGCACAAGTCCTCTCTTCATGCTGGGATTTGGTCTAGCTTGGGCTTGCACAGACTTGTGCATGCTCTTACAACCACTGTGAGTTCATATATACAGTTTTGCTAGTGTTTCAAGAAGACATTTGTTTTCATGTAGCCATCCTCATCACCTTTGGTTTTATAGTCTTTCTACCCCTTCTGCAACAATCTCTAAGCCTTGGAGAAGTAGGTGCAGTATATTGCTTTTATTTAGGGCTAAGCATTCTGCAGTTTCTTACTCTCTGCACTTTGGACAGTTGTTGATCATCTACTGTAATTAAGATTCTCTGATGAAGGTTGAGAAACATTTAAATCTATGGATATAATAAGTCATCAGGAGTTGATTTAATACTTTTTCCATTTAGCAGGATAGTTGTAAATGGCTCTCTCTGAGGGTCTATAATCTGTCCAGCCGCAGGTTCTTGCTCCCAATAATGGTGCCACGTATGGGTTTCATCTGGTGGAGTGAGCCCCAATCAGAAAATAGTTGGTTACTCCCACAACATTCGTGCCTCTGTTGCATGAGTGGGCATATCTTTGCAGGCCAGTCATTATTGTAGTTCACAGGGTTCATGGCCAGGTAAAATTGATACTTTTCTTCTTCAGTAGTGTGTGCGCATAGTTCATTTTGGCACTGTGAAAGCTACCCAGAAGGGATGACGCTTCCAGGTCAATACCAGCTTCATCTTTCTATGTTCTGTTGCTCAAATATGTGGTATCTTCAGCAACTGGCTCTTAACATCAAGTTCAGGATGGAATCAAAGAGCATTGGCAATAACCTATACTGTTCTTTGAGACTTCACCAGCCAACAACTCCAAAATAAGTAACTTACTTCTGGCACCAGGTTTTTCTTTGTTATTCTCTAGTGTTTAGTAAGAGTATTGTTACCTATTGTATAATAACTCCATTTTAGCTCTTTATATGTATGTGTAGATATATTGTAGAAAACTTCTACCATAGTAGATTTCAATATAACCTTTTTTAAAGTCCTTATTGTTCTCTACCCTTCCAGTTTCCATTTTCTACCTTGCCATCTCCACCCTAATTTATCCCTTCTTGCTCCATAATTCCTGTTTGACCTTTTCTAGCCTTCTGGCCTCTCCAGACATCCCAAATTAAGCATACATGTCTAAAACTTCAAAGCTAGGATCCACATTCTAGAGAGAAAATACGATGTTTGTCTTTCTGGTCCTGGATTGCTTCATTTAGTAAATATTTTATAGTCTATGTATTTTCTTACAGATTTAATAAGTTCATAGTTTCTCTGTACAGCTGAATAGAATTCCATTCTGTAAACATAGCACATTTTCATTATCCACTTAGTCGGTTGATTGACATGTAGACTTCCTCCATTTCTAGCTATTGTGAAAAGAGTAGCAAAGAACATGAATGTGCAAGTTATCACTTATCTCTGTGGTAAGATATGGAGTCCTTTGATCATATGCCCAGAAGTGGTGTATTAGCTCATATGTTATTTCTCTATGGGTTTTTTTTTGGGGGGGGGGTGTTTGTTTGTTTTTGTTTTGTTTTTTCAAGTCAGGGTTTCTCTTTGTAACAGCCCTGATTGTCCTGGAACTCACTCTGCAGTCCAGGCTGGCCTCAAACTCACAGATATCTGTATGCATCTGCTTCCCAAGTGCTGGGATTGAAGGCGTGCACCACCACACCCAGCTTTCTCTGTTTTTGAGAAGCATACATACTTATTTCCTTAGTAGATGCCCCAGTTTACACTCTGACCAAAAGTGGACATAGGTTCTCCATTCCCACATCCTCACCAGCAACTGTTGTGATCTCTATTCTTGACCGCAGCTATTCTGACTAGAGTAAAATAAAGTCTCAAAGAAGTTTTAATTTGCTTTTCCCTGATGGTTAGTAATATTGAACACTTTTTAAACTGTTTATAGGCCAGTTGTATTTCTTCTTTTGAAAACTCTGTTTTGTTCCACTTTTTTATTGAGTCATTTGAGGTTTTTTGATGCTTAGTTTCTTGACTTTTTTTTAATATTCCAATTTACTAATCCCCTGTTGGATGTATAGTTGGCAGTTTTCTCCCATTCTGTAGACTTTTTCTTTACTGACAATTTATTTTGCTGAACAAAATTTTTTTTTTATTTTCATGAGATCTTATTTGTCAATTATTGGTCTTTTCCTGAGTTAATGGAGTTATTTTTCAAATCCTAACTGGGCAGTGGTGGTGTATGCTTTCAATCCCACCACTCAGGAGGCAGAAGCAGGTGGATCCCTACCTGCCTGGTCTATAGAGCGAGTTCCAAGACTGCCAGAGTTACACAGAGAGACTTGACTTGAAAAACAAAACGAACAAACAAACATCCTTACCTATACCCATATCTTCAGCTGTATTCCTTCCATTTTTCTCTGGATGTTTCAGAGTTTCAGGTCTCATGTTGAAGTTCTTAACCTTTTAGGTCTGCTGAAATTTACCAGTTAATCCATCTGGGCCTAGAATTTTTAGTTTGGATATTTTTAATGTATTGCTTTAATCTGATTGCTGTTCTAGATCTATTTATATTGTTTATCTTTGTTTATTTTCATAGGTCACATGCATCTAGGAATGTACCTATTTCTTTTAGATTTACTGATTTAGTGGAAAGTATATTTTCAGTGTAAGACCTAATGATTTTCTGAGTTTCATTGGCATTTGTTGTAATTGTCCCCTTGTATGTCTTATTTTATTGACCTGAGTCTTACCACTTGTTCTTTTGGATATGTTGGTTGGACTAGTAGTTTTTCAATTTTGTTTATCATTTTTTAAAAATCAACTTTGTTTCGTTGATTCTTTGTATTGTATTCTTTTTACTGTGTTGTATTCATTTCTGCTCTGACATTTTAAAATGATTTTTATTAATTAATTTTTTTTGAGTTTCATCTCTATCAAAGTCCCCTTCCTCCTCCCCTCCAGATCCCTCCCTCCCCTCCTCATCCCCATCTCTGTCCTCTCCTTCTCTTTGAATGAGGGGAGCCCCCACATATCAAACCCCTCAGTTCATCAGTCATATGAGGGCTAAGAGCTTCCTCTTGTACTGGTAGCCCAGCTAGGGAAAGGTGTTCCACCAACAAGCAGTAAGGTCCATGATTCACTGCTGGATAGTTATACTAGGTTCCTATCTATTTGGATTTGTGGGCTGTAGGATGGTTATCCTGTGCTATATGGCTAAACTCCACTTATAAGAGAATACATACCATGTGTATCTTTCTGGCTCTGAGTTAGCTCACTTAGGATAAACTTTTCTAAATCCATCCATTTGGTTTCAAATTGCATGATGTCCTTGTTTCTGATACCTGAGTAGTATGCCTGGATTGTGCAATCTTGGCCCATCTAAGCATCCCATAATTCTGTCCCTGAATAAAAGCCCATATAATATACATACATCCCCTGGGCTGTTTTTCTCCATGCTATGCCAATGCTCCAGGCCACATGAAATGAGGTTCTTTTCTCTAACCCATTGTGTGTGCCCTCCTTCCTGCTCCTGGCTTCTTCTCTTCTTCTTTTAGAGGCTTCTCTCCCAAAGTGACATAGCTTTTGTCCTCTGTTTTGAAGTCATTATAGCTATAAGTTTATTTTCTATATTTTGATTTCCCATAAAGGGAATAAATAAAACCATCATTATTATTATCATCTCAATTATTATTACATATATATGGCTATATATAATTATTTTTAAATTGAAAATTCAGCATAAGACTGTATGGAGTTTAAGTATTCTCCTCTACAGTTGACATAAATTTATTAACAGATTGAAACAGGTTTATTCTGTGTAGTTCTGACTGTTTGTAGATTAGTTGACCTCAAACTCACAAGGAACCTCTGTCTCTGTCATTGTCTCCCACGTTTTGGGATCAAAGACATTCATTTATACTTTTTTTTTCTTTCCTTTTCTTCTTTATTTGGAAATTTCTTTTATATGTGCATATATCTATCCTCACTGGCCTAATATAACAATTTATAGTTATTAATAAAAATATTAGTTAACAGAGTTTAGGTTGCAGGTGGTGAAGTCCACCCTTGGTCTAGGGCTTTTCCCCAGGACATGTCAGGCCACCAGTTAAGGCAAACTAGGCCTGTTGCCTCCCACCAGCCTGCTGGCTGCTCCACTGGCCTAATATTACAGTTTATACTTATTAATAAATATAATTGATAACTAATTTGCAGCTTCAACCCCCTCTCCCACTATCCTACTCCTCTGATGTGGAGTGCTCTACATATCAGCCTCATTCAGTTCATCACTCACATGAGGGCTAAGAGCTTCCTCTTGTTCTGGGGGCCTACATGGCAGCTCCTCTAGGGCAAAGATAACAAAGTCCATGTTCCTGTTCCTTTCAGTCTGTTGGCTGTAGGACAGTTGTCCTGTACTACATGTCTAAAACCCAGTTACAAGTGAATACATGCCATGTGCATCTTTCTGCGTCTTGATTAGCTCACTCAGGATGAGCTTTTCTAGTTCCATCCATTTGAAATTACATGATTTCATTATTTCTGATAGCCGAGTAGTATAAATGTGTAAATGTACCACAGTTTTTTTAATCCATTCTTCAGTTGAAGGACATCTGGGTTGTTTCTAGCTATTACAAATAAAGCTGTCTTGAACACAGTTGAGGAGATGTCCTTGTGGTTTGGTGAGGAATCTTTGTCGCTTCTTAAAGACTTGAATGCTTGGCATTTTCAAGAATATTGGCCCTGAAAATATCCCATGTCTCTCCTACATGGTCACTTTTTCTCTTTATACTAAGTCTTTCCTATTTTCATAGAAAATCTTTTCTTTTTCTTTGTTGATATTATAATATAAATACAACATTTCTCCATTCCCTTTTCTCTCTCCAAGCCTTCCCACTCTTTCTTTAAATTCATGGTCTCTTTTTCACTAATTATTATTGCATATATATATATATATATATATATTACTAAATAGAACCTATTCAGTCTATAATGTTTCTTGTATGTATAATTTCAGATCTGACCCTATGGCACTCAACAACCAGCTGGTATGCTCTTCCCTGGGGAAGACCACTTCCCCACGCCCAGCTTTTCTCAGTTTGCTACAGTTCCTTGTGTAGGGCTGAGGCTTTGTGGGTTTTCCTGGTCCACTCTAGCATGTTGTGTTAATGTTTTCCTTGTTGAGCTCATGGTTGGACGGCCATGTTGGTGGGACATTATGAATGTGGCATGGCTAGGAGACACAGCTTCTGCCACATTCGCTCGATGCTGTGATATTCTTCCTACTCCGACTAGAAACAGTGGATCTGAAAACTATGGATTGAAACCATATATGCCAAAATACATCTCTCCTTCTTTAAATTATTCTTTGCGGGAATTTCCCACAGACTGAATGTCTCACTAATTTATTTTCATTTGTATCCTAAACTGTTCCCTTACCCCCTCACTGGCCTTGCGTCTTCACCCTTTCCTCCCTGCAGTTTCATTCTGTATACAGTAGTAATGTGAGTTTCTCCTAGGCAACAAGTAAGCATCGCTCCCTTGGATGCGACAGGGCCACTCAGTGTCCTCAACTGGCTGTGCCATATGGTTCCAACTGATACAAAGAAAATATCGTCTTCTAGAGTGTTTCACTGGTTATAACCTTTGAACTCTCAAACAAAGATCACCAAATATGGAAACAAATTACCATAAACCAAAATCAGCAAAACCAACCAATGATATGTTGATTACCCCTCACCTACAAAGGGCACTATGTGCTTGAATTAACAGATTAAGAAATAGAATAATTTTTTTTTTAAAGAGCCGGGCATGGTGGTTCACGCCTTTAAACATTTATTTATTTATTTATTTATTATGTACACAGTATTTGCTCTACATATATGCCCGGGCAGATCTCAATGTAGATGGCTGTGAGCCACCATGTGGTTGCTGGGAATTGAACTCAGGACCTTGGGAAGAACAGCCAGTGCTCTTAACCTCTGAGCCACCTCTCCAGCCCAAAATAGAATAATTTTGCATTTACAAATTAAGTTTAAGATGGAATATAAAAAACGAACAGGAAGCAGTGAGCCATCAGATCACCAGGTATCTTTTGATATCAAAGAAAACTATCAATAATGAAAACAATAATTATTAATAAATATAATGTATATACTTTCTCATAATGCATAAATTAGTAAATTGGAAGATCAAACTAAAACAAATTTATACAATGATGCACACAAAGACAGATGAAGCTAAAGGAAAAATCTCCTAGGTATGGTAGGCAGGTCAAAAGCCTGAGTGAGCCCACCCCTACCTATTCTAGATACAAAATGAATCGAGGGTGTTCTGGATCTAAGAAGATATTTTTTAAATTATGAGGCAAGTTAGTATGAAAGCTGAGTTAGATATAGAACTTTAAACTCATGGAGATGGTTAGATAGTAGAATGTTAAAGTCAGGTGCCAAATACATATGGACTGGACATTGGGAATGTATGCTAAGCCATATAACTCTTATAATTGTGGCCTATTTATTTATGTTGTTTTGTATTGTATTTATAGTTATAAGAAAAAGAACCATTTTTTGGACTGAAAGGGAGAGCTGTTGGGGGGAAAAAAGAAATACCTTAAACTAAAAAAAAAAAAAAGGAAGGGAAGAGGATGGGGGGGTTGAGGGGGAGGAGGGAGGGGATTGTGATTGAGATGTAACTTGAAGAAATAAAAAATAAATTATTAAAAAAAAACAAAATGATGCAGTGGTATCAGTCTTGAACAGAATGCTGCTGACAGTTTTCTTAGGTGACAAATGTTGATCCACTGCCATGGGAAGAAAGCAGACACATGAAAATGGTACTTACAACCTTGTATTCTGTGATCAGACTGATGACAGAGTTCTTTCAATGAGAGCTACAAAAAAAAAAAAGTCGCATCACAAAGGGACCAACAAAGAAACCAAAGGCAAACTTCTGAACACCAACAATTACGTGGGAGATAATGAAATATTTCCAGTGTTCCAAGAGAAATAATTTTATCCTGCCGCTATATATGTGGCAAAAAATAACCTTCAAAAATTAGAGTGAAGTACTGCTTTCAGAAAAACAAAACCTAAGCATGTTTATAACCCTTAGGCTGATCCTGAAGAACCTCAAGCTGTATATTTCTGAAAAACAAAGGGAGAGTAAAGAAAGGGCTGAAAAACAGAAATAGATAAATAAAGAAAATAGCAAACATGTAGATACCTATTAAAAAATTTGCCTAAGATAGTATGACCCAGGAATTTTTATCAGTAAGCTAAAATATTAGGCAAAACTCCAAATGCACGTGGAAGGAGCAGGTTAGATATAACTGGGGATGTTCAGAACAGCATGGCAGAGAAGACAGAGATAATCAGAGTTAACTTTCAAAGGTCCTTTTAGAAATTAAAATTCTGATTTTAAATCTCAACAACTGCCAAGAGTAAGAATAATGTCTAACTTCCAAACTATTTTTTAGATCTATTTTATTTTAACTGTATGGCAGTTTCTTATGTATGTTTGATGCATGCATGTGCACCACATGCATGCCTGATGCTGCAGAGGCCAGAAGAGGGCATTGGATCCCCTAGAACTAAAGTTACAGATGACTGTGAGCCCAGGTTTCTCTGTAAGTCAACAAGTGCTGTTAACCACAGTTAGCTCACTGGCTGCTCAAGGAATATTTTTAAAGTTAAGAATGGGAGAAGATGTAACAAAGCATTTTTTAATCAGAAGAAATAAAAAGCAACAGTACAGTTGTAGAAAACAAAGGCAAATATATTAGCAATCACAATATATATATAAATGACTTAAGCTTTCTGGCAAGACAAATGCAGGGAGGTTTGCATTTGTTTTTTGTTTGCTTGTTTGTTTGTTTTTCTTTTCTTTTTTTTAAGAAAGAAACTTTGTTTGAGTGTAGTGCCAGATGGTAGTGAGCTAAACAAGAAGTAATCAGGATTTCTTGGATAGCAGTAGCTTCTTAGCTGTGCATGTTGGATACAGGACTTTTCTAATATGGACAAAGAAAAGTCAGAAGTAAAGGGTGTGAAAGATTCCAACAAAGACTAATCAAAAAGGATCTCGAATTGCTTCATTGCCAAAATAAGCTCAAGTTATTATTTGACTCGAGACAAAAAGCACTGTAAGTCTAGAGCTCTTACATATGGCCTGCAATATATAAAATGCATAAGACTACATATGGCATTGGAAATGTATACTGTTTCCAAAATGGCCACAAGGTATGTAAAACAAAAATTAATAAAACTTTAGGGAAATTCTGTTTTTCTTCAAGGTATTGCTTGGTTGTGCAAACAAGAAGTAGTAAACGTGAACGAAATTAGAGTGGTGGAACTAGACAATTAATTCACAGACTCAGGAAACTGCACCAAGCACCTAGAACATGTGGATCAACTTTGCATGGAAGAGTTGTAAGAGAAAAAAAAAGTTGACCTCATACTAAAGGAAAAAACCAGTGTCAACAGATTTCCACGAATCACAATTAAGATAATCAAATTCTATGACAATTAAGTTACATTCAATAACTAATCATCCCCCCAAATTCCCCTTAAATGTGGAAATTTTCAAACATTTCTGAATAACTCATTAAAATGGAAATTTTCAATACTTAGAATTGAATGATGATGAAAATACTACATTTCAAAACTTGTAGGATGCAGTAATAGTTAGACTTATGCGCTTTTAGCCAGTAAAGGAGAGAAGATGGGAGAAAACAGTGAGCAGTAATGAAATTACCAATGAAGATAGTGTGTAGTGAGTCTACAGAGCCAAAAGATGGTTCCGTGAACGGTTCATAATACAGGGATTAATCAGCATATTTTTCATAAAAAGATACTATTTTTGACTTTGTAGGCAATACTGTCACCACTGCCCAGCTCTGCCACCAAAGTATGAAAGCATTCATGGTGATACATAAATGACTGAGTGTGGCTCTGTTCTAATAGTTTCATATACAAAAACTAGCAATGGGCCATACTTTGTATTCAGACTATAATTTTCTAGTCATTGAACTACTTATAAGACTGATAAAAAATAAATAATGGGAAAATTGAGTAAAGTTGTTGGATATAAGATCAATATACAAAAATCATTGCCTTTTCATTTGTCAGTTACACAGAAAAGTAACTTTTTAAAAAGTGGTCACTCAACCCACATAAGATGATACCTGCCTGTAATTCTACCACTGCGGAGGCAAGAGGGTCACAATGATTTCAAGGCCAGCCAGAGCTATATGAAAAGAATCTACCTTAAAAAAATACTTAGCATTGATCGTCACAACAAATAAGTAGCAATCTGCCAATATTCAGGCAGAGTCTAAAGAATCAAAACTATTACTTGATCTTCCTCAAACCAGTAGTTCTAAAAGTTTGATTTCCAGATCCTTTCATGCTCCAGAAATAGCTGAGGACTCCAAAGCTCTCCTACTTAATTGGGCTTTATCAATCTATAGTTATCTTTTTATAAATTAAAACTGATTATTTAAAGTATATAATTTAGAAATAATAAACCCGCTGTACACTAAAATGTCTGACACACCTTTATGAAAAAAACTACTTTCAAAATAATTAATGAAAATATTTTTTTATATTTTTCCAGCTTTCTGTAATGTCAGCATAAATAAAGGCACTTGGGTTCTAATAGCTCTTCTAATGTTGAATCTGCTGTGTAGCTTTACTTTCATTATGTGAAAACCCTGTCCTTACATAGGCATGCAGTTGGAGAAGGGAGATCCCTTTAACAGCCTTTTCAAAGAACTGAAGGTATCTCTTCTTTGATACTACATTAGTCTTTGGTAGGTCATAACTTCTTAAAGGTTAGTTGCAATATGGGACCTAAAACCATATCGGTGAGCTTGTCATATTCCATCCTATTAAAAGTCATTGCTCTGCCTCACACTCCGAATGCAACTTTTATCCAAGCATGGTTGTGGGAAGACAGTTGACTATTTGGAAAATGCTGGGTTAATGAGTTAAGTAGATCTTCAAAATGATGGCACTGTTTTATAATGTCAAATTTTTCATTTATTAACATTATCATCAAAAAAAAAGAACTTTCAAGTTCTGAGGAACTGTCGAACTAGCAGTAACAAATGTACATTCTCCAAAACTCTTGAGTTTCATTTGAAAGCTTAAATTTCATCGTTGGCAGCAAATACTGTCACCTGTTTTTCTTGAAGTGACAGCTCACTCACCTTGTTCATTGTCAAGAAAATATCTGCCAGATCCTCACATCTAGATAACCTTAGTTTGTCAGCCATTCATTCTAGTTAAAAAAAAAAATCACATGCTATGAAAAAAACTGTGTCCCAAGCATGTTAAACTTACAATTTAGCTGAACATGGTAGCACACACCTTTAATCCCAGGAGAGGCAGGCAGAACTTGTGAGTTCAAGCCAGCCTGGTCTACATAATTCCAGGCCAACCATTACATAGTGAGACCATATCTTAATTAATTAATTAATTAATATAATCTTGTAATTGAAGCCACCCCACACATGATCTTCCATGAGCTAACAGTTGTAGTTCAGTGTGCAGTGAGACTGTCTGGTGTGCACTCAAGTATTTTCAGATGAATAACAGTTTTCATGGATGAACAAGTACATTTTTAAAGTAAAACTGACATCTTACGATTTGCTGTGAACATGTGGTGGCAAAAACTATTACAGCTTGATACCACCACCAGCTTCCTGCTGAGGGGCCAGCATTATATCAACCATTGTGTTTGTACCACCGTGCAAATGCCAGTCCTGTGGAGATGTCAAGAAATGACTTTATATTGCAAGTTGAGCATCAGTACTCTGAAAAATCAGAAAAACTACAAAATCTGAGCCTTTGAGGGCACTGACATGACACCACAAGAACAAAAGTCTATAGCCAAGTCCAAAGTCCCACTCAACATGTAGATGCACAAAAAAAAATGTATGAAATTACCCCAGGGGTCAGGAGCGATGGCTGGGTGGTTATGAGTGCTAGCTGCTCTTCCAGAGGATCCTGGTTCAATTCCCAGCACCCAAATGACAGCTACAACTGTTATAACTCTAGTTCCAGGGGATCTGATGCCAACTTCTGATCCCCTCAAGCACCTGGCACACACATAGTGCACATACATACATACATACACTCATACACATAAAAATAAATAAAATTACCTTCAGGTTATATGTGCATGAAGTATATATGAGACATAAATTAGCTTACTTCAGATTTGGGTTCCATCCCAAGATACCTCATTATGTATTTGCAATTATTCCAAACTCTGAAGTAATCTGCAGTCTCAAATTCTTTTAGTCCCTAGCATTTTGCATAAATGATACTTAGCATGTATTATGAAAATAGTATTGGTTTAATTGATGTTCTGAAAAAGCAAAAGGTCCTAGGGATGCACATAGATCTATTGTCATTGACATCCCTGTGGTTCTTTCCATGTGTCACTTAGTTCTGAACAAGGGTCCTGACCTCGGGTATCTCATCCATGGTCCTCCAGTGGCTTTCTATCACACCACCCAATTCTGTCTTTATGGTAGAACTTGGTACCACCGAGTGGTTTACTGTTTATTTTTTTCGGGTGTTTACTGTCTGTGGTAAGACCCGAGATACAGGTCTGTCCTAGTCAGCACAGTAGCTGTTTCTGAAACCTAAAGCACTCAGTAAATATTCGTGGACTAGTTAAGTCACGCTGAAGTGACACATGAGAATCGGATATTCAGCATTTTGCCTTTCAGATAGGCTCGTGGCTAAAAATAGCTAGTTTTACTCATTCTGGCTTCTCTGGATAGCAACAGAGGGAACTTTCAATCTTTACTGCATTGACTCCATCCCACTAGAATCCTGCAGGTTGGGTATAATTTACGATGGTTACAGAAAAAGCACCTGAGGGACAAGAGCTGTTTCCAGTTCAAAGAGCTAGTGTTTGCTGTGAAAACTGAACTCACACACCCCTCAGCTCCTCCCAGGCGAAGCAGGAAAAGAATAGCCGTACACCGAGACACTGCTGATGACGACTCAGAATGCCAGAGTTTCAGGAGCTGCCTGCCAAATGATCAGGCAGTAGTCATTCAGAAAGTGTTTGTTAGAGGGAATTTTTTTAAGAATTAAAATTGAAACTGAAGTTGCAACAAATGAGCAGCAGATTTTCAGAATTAATTTTTTGTACATTTTAGAAATGTTTGCTTCATTCTTCAATTCCCAAGAAACCATTGTAATTTCTTCAGTCTTTGATACAGAAGATCTTAGGATCTTTCCTAAGAATTGTCAACGAGATTCTCATTTCATTCACCCCAAAAACGTATCCTTTGCACTTCTCAGTGGAGGAAATGTTTGAGAATGTGTGATGGATTGCATATTGGTTTGAAGACATGGAGCACAGCCTCATCTCAGCTTTTGTCCCTACTTCATAGCATAGAAAAGCTGTGACTGAATGCCATGGAAGCCAGCGGTAGAACATGGAATACGCATCAAGCCACTCACTGTCCAGAGGATACTGTTTTTGTTTCAGGTGTTCAGTATTTGAAATCTTCAATAGCAAGAATAGATTTACCAGAATACCCAGAGGCTTAGACAACCTATTAGCCACCAACACTCTACGATTAGTCCTGAGTTCTCTAAGTTGGATTGAAGTACAGTGCCAAGCTAAGTTTTGCTTTTGGGGGCATTCTAGAGAAACTCAGGTGTAGCTTACCTGCTAGAGATAATGGCATGATTTCTGAACACTGGCCTTCCTTTCCACAAGTGTCAGTTAACTTAACTTACCTTTCATTACAATATAAACTTGCCTAAGAATGTCAAAAGAGGTTATTATGTGCCAAACTCAAGTTTTTAAAAACTGAATGGAGCACCTTAAGGTTTTCAACTCTATCAAGGAAACCATAGAAGTGGGGGAAAAAAAGAAGTGATTTTGAAAAATGAAAATTCAAAGTATGAGATTCCAGCTGCAGAATAACACTGGCACCAGAGGCCAGGGTGGGGAGGGAGTCATGTCTGTGGACCAGTGTTCACAACCTCAGCCTCCCAAGAGTGAGCTGTAGAGAGGCCAGAGTAGCTCTAGCTGAGGTTGGACTCTCAACATCTTCAAGAAAGGAGCCTGCCTATGTAGTGTGAGAGAGTTCCACCCACAGGACACTCACCCACACACAGCTCTCTCTAATTAACTTCCATGGTGTACCTAAGACTGTGGAAAGGAAGCGCTAGTTGGTCAAGGCCTGAGCTTGACCTCTGCTCATACCTGCTCGGACTCCAGTTCTCCCTTTCATTCCTTCTTGTTATTACAGTGTGAAAACATCCCAGGCTCCCCTTACACATAGTAAGTGAGCTATTTGCAGTGTGTGAGGGGAACATCTAATGTGCTGGTCTTTACAACATTTTGTAGTCCATATTCCCTAGAAGGCCTCTTGCCCACATCCCCATCAACAAGACAAGGTCCATAGTTTGTGAGATGCATGTAACAGACATGTGGGAAATGCTTTCAGGCTCCCTGTCTCCCATTTCTCCCCCAAACCTAGAGTACACTCACCATGGAGAGTCACCTCTACAGCACATATCATAAATGTCTTCCCTCATCATGACTGTGTGTCTTGTGGCTTTGCTCTGCTGTGAATTTATTGTTTATGTTCACGTTTTTTGTCCTTAATATCTGCTGAGATCCCTGCTATGGCTTAAGCAGTTGGTAGTCTCCAAAGGGGGTTCAGGAAGGCATAAAACTGTGAGTGCCATCCTGAGGCAGATAGAGGACTATTGATAGCACGGTGGATAGTTCAGGGATCCTATTTTCACATCTTAGTTACCTGACATGCAGCATCTCCCAGTTGCCACTAATAACTGTTCCTGTGTCAAAATGTAGGCCTGACAGGGAAGGCTTGATGCTTCTGTTCATTCTCCTTTCAAATGTTCATATATGTGAACTATTTCATGAAGGTATTTCTCTAAGCCTGTGGAGAAAACACATAACAGAGCCCATGGAGTCCACTCCTCTGTAGCATTCTCCCACAGAACCTTCTCCAGGGGTATCACCCCCAACACCCTCCAGAAGAGACTGATCTTCCACACAGCTCCTCATCTGAGAATGACTGCTCTGTCTTCTCATGGATGAGGTAAACCATTTTTATATAATGCTAACCTTAAGGATTTGCAAATATTGGGCCATTCTTTCCCTCCCTATCCACAATTTCCATTTTTGCCTTTTAACATTTGCTCAGGCATTCACACTACCACTGTGCTTGGTGGCACCCTGAAAGATCCCCATGGTAGTGTCTAATGGCATGGCTTCTAGGGGCCCATTTGTGTTTGTGATCTTGTAACTGGCAGAGAGACTGGAAGGTGGTAAACATTAAGTACTTCCGAAATACATAAATGTCTGGCTCCTCCTATCTTTCCAAAGTCCCACACAACTTGGCACTTTGTTTGTGTGTCTTAGTTGGTCTGTTTTGAGGCACCTCTGGCTCTTACTGGCAGCTGATGATCATTATAAAACAGAACTTTAAGTCTTTGAGACATGGATAGAACACTTTGGAAGACTCCAGATAACCAAACTTTATCGTGGAGTCTTCACTAGCCATTTTGAGGACTACAGAGAGAGACCAAAGTGGAGTTTCTGTGATAATGGGGAGCCAAGTATTCATAGCCTTTAGAGAAAAGAGGTCTAGAAGACTATAAACATGAAGGGAGATTGGAGAAGTCGAAAGGGTCATGCGCCATTAAACATGAGGCAATTTTAATGCCTTGTGATTAAAACCAAAAACAGAGGCATACAGAACTATGTTTTTGAGGAAAGTGCTAATTGCAAAATGTGTGGAAGAGAAATCTTCACAGAGGCTATCCTGGTGTCTCCATCTTTTCAGTGTCCCCTTTAGTGTGGCTATATGCCTATGGGCCTGAGAAGCTATTCGTCTGGGTAATATGATGCTTGAAAATGAAAAGAACTTGACCAACCCACTGGCCTGCTTTGGACTTCTAAGAAATCCAACTTGGCTGTCTCAGCTTCCATGAAACAGGGGTGTATGGCAAGTCCTATTATCTTAGGTCCCTGTTTCTTCAGGAGAGAAGACGCACTGCATATAAAATGTCTACAGTTGTTGGAGTCGTGATTGTCTCTTTCCTGATTTCAAACACACTGTGCACATCGCTCATCTCACTTCCTCCCAGGACTCTCACTGATGAGTCTCAGCCTTCACCTCACACTTACAAGGTGTTCACTCAGATAAGTACTTGGCTACCAAGCTGCCTAAAGTAAGTCAGGGTACCCCACGCATGCTGGACAGCTGCTCCAGACAGCTTCTATGGGCCCTTCCAAGGCCAAAGGAAAACAAATCTAAATTGGCCATCTATATAGGAAGAAAATAAAGTTCTGCATACTCTCGTTCCTGAATGTGTTTCTCTTTTGTCCAATTTCTGTTAGGCTCAGATTATATCAACTTGTTAACCTCCTTCTTCCTGCCTACAACTTGCCTATTCATTCACCCAGCCCACATGAGCTCACTCCCTGGGTGATCTCATCCAGTCTTGTGGCTTTTAAATATCATGTCTGTACTAAAGGCTCCCACTTTATCTCTCTAGAACCAACCCTGTCCTAGATCTCCGGCTTTTTCCTTGTCCTTATGATCCCTTCAGAGGACTATCCACTGGCTGTTGAAACTCAGCATCCCAAGCATGTCCTCTCATTCCCCCACCCAGTCCTCCCCTGGGATTTCCCAAACAGTAAACCCATCCCAGTTCATCCCAGTTCACTTAGAGCCAGGCACTTCTCCATCCTTAACTCGTTTTCCTCTGCTTCCCTCACCTAAATCGTTAGCATATCGTACCAGTCCTACTTCCCATTGTGTGTGGAACCCAACCACTTGGCCACCGATCTTCTGTTTCCTCCTTCTTCTGATCCATCAACTGGACCATTCACTAATACTACCCACGAGCATCCTTCCGTGCATCCCTGACAACCCATTTTCCACATCAAAGTCAAAGTAACCATTTTAGGACATAAATTAAATCCTATGTAACTTGCATGCTATAGTTATACAGAGTCTCTAGACTACACACAAATACCCACCCTCCACTGCTGGTCACTTTTCTGATCACCTGTGTAACCTCTGGCTGTGACCTCCAGCCGCTCTGGCCATTCAGGTTAGCGCAGTGTTGAGCCCATTCATGCTATAGGGTTGTTGAGTATTGGAAAGCTTGCTCACAGAAATCTGCAGTTTGCTCACTCACATCACATAGAACCTGCTGAAGACATTTTCTGTGGTGAAGAATCTGAAATCAAGGCCTTATCCTGCATCCAGCAACTCTCTTGCCATGCCTTACATTGTTCTCTATAGCACATTCTATGGTGGCACTACTTGTATATTGATGTTTCTCCTGAAGGCAGGCAATTCTTCGCTTTGTTCCTGCTGTGTACCCAGGTGCCCAGAAGAGTGTATGACATCACACACTGAATGTGGTAGAAGGGCAGTGTGTTGGTTGAATGCATCACTGAATTCCCATCTTTGGTTTAGATGTTCTGATACAGTAAAAGAAATCAGCAGAAAAAATATGACCCTGCCCTAGGGAACTCACTCAAGGTGGCAGAGACCGGTAAATAAACAGCTCTGTGGTTCTGTGGCTGGAGTAGGGAGGCTCTGGCTTGAATCCCCCAAGTGTGCTTGCAGGAGTTGGAAAGGGAGCCAGAAAAGCTGACATTTGAGATTATTCATGACAGATGGGCACGTGTCTTCAAGGTAGAGGAGAGTGGGAAGGACACCTCAGGTGTGAA
The DNA here is from genome assembly GCA_907164525.1 of Lophiomys imhausi. Classification (NCBI taxonomy): domain Eukaryota; kingdom Metazoa; phylum Chordata; class Mammalia; order Rodentia; family Muridae; genus Lophiomys; species Lophiomys imhausi. Next base: position 578,624 of record CAJQZJ010032984.1, on the reverse strand, counting down.
ATAGCAGTTACAGCAGCATGGAGCTAGGATAGATAACATCTAGTGAACCGCATAGTGACCAGCTTATGGGGATAGATAACATCTAGTGAACCGCATATGTGACCAGCTTATGGGAGAACAGTATGACATTAGTGTTAGAGAGCAAGCTACGAGAAAGCAACAACTTAGTTTATTCTTGACACTGAACACGCTCCTTGGAATTTTCCCTTTTAGTAAGTAGTACCCCCATTCAAATGATTACTCATGCTGAAATTCTCAAAGTGATCCTTGTTAAGTATTACTTTCTTTTCTCTTATACTCCGCTTCTAGTCTTGTCAGCTGAAACCATCAACCCCACCTTCCTAATAGGTGCCAAACCCAGCCTGTATTCACCAATCTTCTATGGACCTTCCCTACCCCAAGCCACTCAAAGCTTCCAGGAAACCCTCCCGGCTTCTCTTAAGACCCCCCATGACCACATTCCACTCAAAACCTAGGCATTGTCATTGTCAACCGTTTTTAAAAGTAAAACTGGAAGAGCAGCAGGCCAGTATCAGCTAAGTAGATACCTAGTAAAGACTCTGTGTGTGTGTTGGGAAGGAGTGTACTTGAGACAGAGAGAAAAAGAGAATCTGCGTATCAAAGTCTGTAATTTTTATATCTGCGTGTCTTTTTCATCTTCCCCTCCCCTTCCTTCCATTTCTCCTTCTCCTCTTCCTCCTCCTCCTCCTCCCCTCCCTTGATCTTCCTCTCCTCACCTGCTCCTCCTCCTCCTCCCTTGCTCAGTTTGGCAAATCTTTTAGTCCTCTTGCCTCAGCCACCACACCCAGCTTTTGTCCTTGGGATTCCGTGGAGTTATGGTGTGTGGTGGTCTGTTCACATGGGGCAGTCCCGTTGACAATGGAGACGGGGACTCTCCCAATTTATCTTTACGTTGTCAGCTACCTTTTCTACGCCTGCGCACAATCAACTGCTAATGTCCGTGCGAAGTTTAACCCTCACTTAGAGACAGACTCGCTGCTGGGTCCCTGAAGTGATTTCCCCTCAGATCTCCATTGACTTCGTATAGTGCGCGTAAGCCAAAGGGTTAGTAAACACTCTTACATAGAACCAGTAAGAGACAAGAAAGTCAAGGCCTAAGAGAAAGAAGTAGGGCCATTGGCCCCAAGCCATTGAGTGGTTTATCAGGAGTCTGGTATGCGTATGTGTATCTCCTCATCCTCCTGTCTCCTCCTCTCTCTTCCCTTCCCCTCCTCCCTTCTTCCCTCTCTCTCCCCACTGGCCACCTCACGATAGCAATCTGTGTTTTACATCCGCCGCGCGTCCACTGCCGTAATCTCACACCTCTCCGCACAGACCCAGAAGCAATGGAGCTCAGTCACCACAGACTGAATCTCTTGAAAGTGTGAGCCAAAATATACCTTCCTCCTTTGGGTTGTTTCATCTTAAGTAATATTCCCAGTGCCAGAAACACGACTAATATTATAAATACAGAAAGCATAGTATTTGAAAAAAATCAGTAATAAGTAGAAAAAAGTGTAACTTCATTCATCAATAAAAATCAGGGAAATAAAATTTTTAAATATAATGTAGATATTAAAAAGGAATCATAAAGTCCATTTCACTCAAATTTCTATGAATAGAAATGTCAAACCTAAACAAAATGCATGCTTTTATGAGAATTATATAATTTAGCCCTCTCATGTTTAAAGAGGAAGTCTGTAAGATTAAGAAGCACTGTGGAAAAACATGGTTTTAGATTTTTTTTTTTTCTCAATGCTGAGACAAAATACCTGATAGGAGCAACTTAAGGGAACGACAGCTTTTTCCAGCTTATGGTTTCAGAGAACGTTGGTCCATCATGATGGGGAACCGTGGAGGATGGGGAGCCCCCATCCATAGTGGTAGAAGCATACACAGTTCTGTCCATGGTAACAGGAGTTTGCAGCACAGCTTGTCCACATCTTGGAAGATCATTAGATGTATGTAACTTTCAAAAGTGATCCCCGGCAACCATTTCTACCAGCTAGGCCACAAGTCCCAAGGCCATCAGTGAGGTACCACAAGTCCACATGCAAACCCAACAACCTCCCAAAACAAAGCTACCAGCTGGGGACCATGTGTTCACAAGCAAAGCTAAAACCCACTAATGAATATTCAAAATGTTAGCAGAGCATGACAGCACTTTATAAGAATAGTATAAGGAAATGAATTTTATTCCAGGAGTGAAGGATGTTATAAAAGGAAATTCATTAATATAATTCATCACACTAAAATCTATTTTATAATTTGCCAAAATTATCTTTTATAGCAAACACTGTACTACCTTTATTGATTCTTTAAAGGTATTCATATAACTCAACATCTTTTTATCAAAAAAACTCTTTAACATCAAAATCGATAATTCCTTAACTATAGTGAGAATTTTGGAATTTTGGTTTCTTTAAAAAAAAAAAAAACCAACAACAACAACATAGAAAGAGCCTTTAATCCCAGCATTTGGGAGGCAGAGGAACGTGAATCTTTATAAGTTAAAGACCAGCCTGGTCTAGAAGGCGAGTCCAGGACAGCCAGGGTTATTACACAGAGAAACCCTGTCTTGGAAAAAAAAAAAACATAGAAATATTATAAGAATACGTTTTTGCTTTAATCCCAGGTTTAGGGATATGGGGCTGCTATGATTTCCCTCATGCCCTAACAGAGGCATGGTTTTGCCAGCTACAGATAGTTTCAGCAATTGTGTGACTTTTGAAATTCTGGGAACTTTTCAGAAGGTATATAAATGCTATGGCCCCAAGAAGCAGGGTTAATGGTTGTTGGTTGTACAAGGAGGTTGGTTGGAGTTTGTTAGTAGTCATGCTCAAAGAAAAAACAAGAAGAAAGACATTAGATTCAAGGATTTCTCTCTCTCCTTTCTATTGAGTGATAGGGGGTGAAACCAGGAAGATAAAAGCTGAGAAGGACAAAAAAAAAAAAAGAATGCACAAAGTAGCAAAGACAAGCTACACTTAAAACAACAAATAAACTTTGGAGGTGGTGATAGAATCTCACTATTTAGCCCAGGCTGACTTTGAATTTGAAATTGTTCTCCCTTCACCTCCCTAGGCTGGGCTTAAAGACCTGTGCAGTCACACTCAGCCTACCTAAGTTTAACATTATTCTGAATATGCTATCCATGCAGGACAAAAAAATAAATAAATTAGAAGTAAAGAAGAATTCAGAGGCAGGGGTTAAGCTGACATTTATTATTTGTATATGATATGAATTGCTTGGATTGCATGCTAATTTTTATGAAGCAACTAAAATTTATTATAACAGAACTTGAGCAATGAGTTCATAGAATGAGTATCCTGTGTGTGTGTGTGTGTGTGTGTGTGTGTGTGTGTGTGTGTGTGTAATAGTTGAAGATTTAATGTAATGAAATAAAAACATCCTATTTGAAGCAGCAGGAAGTTTAAATATCAATGTTGTATTAAACTCCATGGGATACAAAGGTAAAAGTAAAAAATGTAAATGAATGGAAAAGCAATCCCCTGGGGTTTTTTTGTTTGGTTGGTTGGTTTTGTTTTGTTTTGTTTTGAGATAGGGTTTCTGTATAACTGTAGCTATCCTGGAACTCACTCTGTAGACCAGGCTGGCTGTCCTTGAACTCACAGAGATCTACCTGCCTCTGCCTCCCAAGTCCTGGGATTAAAGGCGTGAAGTACCACGCCTGGCTAGAATTTCAGTACTATAAATTTAAAATAATCCTAGTAAAAATCACAAGCAAAAAGACTATTTTATAATCAAACAAAATGATGCCTGAGTCTCTGTGGAAAAAAATTTAACCAAGTATGCTCCAGGAAAAATAGGAATTGTTTTTTATGTATTTAAAGTTCGTCTTGAGTAAGCTAACCCAGACTCAGAAAGATACACATGGTATGTACTCATTTAAAAGTGGATATTAACCATATAGCACAGGACAACCATACTACAACCCACACACCCAAACAGACAGGAACCTAGAATAACTATCCTATGAAAAACTCCACCCAGCAGTGAAACATAGACCCTGTTGCCTGTTAGTAGAAATCATTGCCCCAGCTGAGCTGCCATGTCAGGCCCCAGTACAAGAGGAAGCTATTAGCCCTCATGTGACTGATGAATGGCGGGAGTTGATATGTGGGGCCTCCCCTCATCCAAGGAGAAGGAGAGGACAGAGATGGGGAAGAGGGAGGGAGGGTGGGACCTAGAGGGGAGGAGGGTGGGGACTTGAATGTTGATGTAACTTGAAAAAATAAATTAATAAAAAATTTTTGAAGAAAAAAAGTGTTATGTTTGAATAGGGGCATTAATAGACAAATCAGTGGTGTCAAAATAGCTTCAATTTCATTTTAAATTTTAATCTACATAGGGAAGCATTCCATGTCAGTAACATAAAACTGGGTTGTTCAGTAATTTATACTGGAACAACCAAATAACTGTCAAGGGAAAGTGCCTGATCGTTCCAATTTATGACAAAATAGAGTCCAAGTAAATCTAAGCCTAGTTTTTAAACTTAACCTTAAAAACACCAAAAGAATTGGGGGGGAAAATTGTTAACATCTGCAGGTGCAGGGGACCTATCAAAGGATGACACAAAATCTAAAAGCTTTAAAGAAAAAAAATCATGAAATTAATTGAGAAATAATAAAACCATGAAGACCAGAGATATTAGATGGGAAGATAAATACAACCTTAAGCAAAGGCAAATGACAACTAAAGGAGAGAAAACATTTTTGCAACTAATATATAAAAACAGCTAATTGCCAAGTAAAGAATCTTTGCAAGGAACTAAAAGAAAGACTATCAGTACAATTTAAAAAAAAAAAAAGTAAGGTTATGCCAGGCAGTGGTGGCGCACACGTTTGATCTCAGCAATTGGGAGGCCGAGGCAGGCAGATCTCCAATTTCAAAGCCAGCCTGGTCTACAGAGTGAGTTCCAGGACAGCCAGGGCTACACAGAAAGAAGGAGGAGGAGGAAAGTTATAAAAAACAGGCGAACACAACCAAAGAATCAACTAAGCAGGGCTTATAGGAGCTCACAGAGACTAACTCACAATCACAGAGCCTGCATGGATTGAAGCTAGGCCCTCTGCACACATGCTGTGGTTGTTTAGCTTGGGATTTTTTGTTTGTTTGTTTGTTTTGTTTTCCTTTATTTTTTATTTCTTCAAGTTACATCTCAATCGCAGTCCCCTCCCTATTCCCCCTCCAGTCCCACCCTCCCACCCTCAACCCCCCATCCTCTTCCCTTTTTTTTTTAAGTTTAAGGTTTTTCTTATTTCCCCCTACAGTTTCCTCTTTCAGTCCAACAAATGGCTCTTTCTCTTATAATAATAAATGCAATACAGTACAACAGAGGTAATTAGGCCACAGTTATGAGGGTTATATGGCTTAGCGTACATTCCCAATGTCTAGTCCATATGTATTTGGTACCTGACTTTAACATTCTACTATCTAACCATCTCCATGGGTTTAAAGTTCTATATCTAACTCCACATTCATACTCACTTGCAACACAATTTTAAAAGTATCCTCTTAGATCTATAACACTCTCTTGACTCCTAAACAACTCAAAATTTAATTATGAGACTCTAGCTATCTGTTCTTCAACCACTCCCAGATCTGAGAGGGATAAATATATCTGATTTTATAGGAAGTGCAGGGCCCGCAGCTTCCCAAACTAAGAAATGACATACCAGTGGCTGTCTGGACAGTTCCCATTTTCTCTCCATACATTACAGCATCGATCTTCAGTCATTTGGCCCCGTTTCTCTGACAGACATTGATTGTAGAGCAGGGGTTATGAAGGACTTACCTACCCTGTCTTGGCAGAGCTAGGCTGTCAACTCACCTGCTTCCAGGTTTTGTCCTTTTTGGACAGCATTCTGTCTACAGTTGGAGCAAGGGGCTTTTCCCTTGCGACTAATTCAATCATCTCCCACTGGAGATTCTTCGATGCTCATCTTCTACTTGGAGTAGATTAGGGGGTGCTGTTGGGAGTTGATATGTCTTGATATAAAAAATGTAAAGTTATGAAAACATCTTTGAATGCCATATTCTGCAGATCTCTTGAGGTTTTTGAAGAGGCCCTATCTATCTCTTATATTAGGGTAAGCAGATGTTGCTTGTCTCTTAGCAGCTTTATTTCTGATTAGCTTAGAAAATAGCTATAATAGGCTGTCATAATACCTAACAGAATGACCAGCTTGCATAACTATTAGTTTGCATTTCTTAATTATCCTAAACAGTTTATGACAATTAGTAGTAAAAGGCTGAAACATCACATTTCATTTTTTTTTCTTTACCTCCTAACCCTTCCATCCCATTTCTCTGGGGTGGGGTGTCCTTATATAACAGTCCCTCATCTCAGTTGAGAGGTCGTATGAAGGCCAAGAGCCTCCTCATTCATTGGGGATCTACGAGGCAGTACCATCAGTGAAAAGTGTCTCATTGCCCGGGAGAGAGAACTAAAAAACAAACAAACAAATATAGCTTGGGATTTTTGTGGGACTTCTGACAGTGGGAGAGTCTCTGACTCTTTTGCCTGCTCTTGAGACTCTTTTCTTCCTCCTCGGTTGCCTCATCCAGACTTTATATGAGGGTTTGTGTCCAGTCTTATTGCATCTTGTTATGCCAAATTTGGTTGCTATCACTGGGAGGCCTGCTCTTTTCTGAAGGGAACAGAGGAGCAATGGATTGGGGGGGGGGGATTAGGGGCTGGGAAGAGTGGAGAGAGAGGAAGCTGAAGTTGGATTATATTACATGAGAGAAGAATAAGTTTTTGGCTCTGAGCCTGCCCTTTAACAGCTGAGCTATCTCTCCAGCCCAAGAGAAGAATAAATTTTTTAAATGTAAGGTTATTATCAGACAATTTACAGAAAATAAAAACAACTGCTCAGGAGCATACAAAATATCAAAATATAGTCAGCTCGTTTATGAAAAATGAATGCAAGTCAAATCTATAATACACTAGTTTTAACAATATGATCTGTTAGCAAAACTATGGATAAAGAAGTGCTGGTAGATACCACTGTCTCGAGTACAATTGTTATTCTGTCAGAGAATAATTTGGCAGTTTCAGGACTGTGAAGCTTAAAGCAGTCTCCCCCTATCCTGGCAGAATATATTCCAAGATCCTCTGTACACCTGAGACAGGAAATAGCAACAAACCCTGTACACTCGTGCCTTTTTCTTTCTTTTTTTCTTTTCTTTTGAGTCAAGGTCTCACTGAATATCTCAGCACTGGGAGGCTCATAGAAGAGGTTTGTGAATTCTAGGCCAGGCTGAGATTACAAGTGTGCAAGCTTACACCATCTCACCTGCCTCTGTTCCCATCTTAAACATTTATCATGCACTGTGACCTTAACATCCAACCTGAGGTTATGATAGCAAAGCTAATATGAATGTCTTCATCCTTCACAATTTTACTGATAGAAGATTCATTGTTACCATGGGTCTTAGCAACCTCAATATATGAATTTCACTCATCAAGAATTTACACTTTTTACTTAAAGTAAGCACTTGCAGTTTTTTTATGCTATTCTGAATATCACTAAAAAAATCAGCTACATAACTATAAAAAGTTGTTATAGTGGAACTACATAAAACAGAGAGGACTCTTTTATACATGGACTAATACTCAAATTATATTTGTGTGTATGTGTGTGTGTACATGTTCAAATGTGTGTGCCTATGCATACAGGTGCATGCACATATGTGGATGTGTGGAGTGTGGGTGCCCTCCTCAGTCACTCCTTGTATTATTTTTTTGAGACAAGCTCTCTCCTTCAATCACCTGGATTGCCAGCCAGCAATCCCCAGGGATCCTTCTGCTCTGCCTCCCCATATATGTCACCATACCTGGCTCATTTATGTGGCTTTTAGGATCCAAACTCAGGTCTTCATGCTCCTGTGGCAAACACTTTAGTGACAGAGCTCTCTCCCCAGCTCACAAATTATATTTTTAAGTGAAATTCCAAGGTACATGAGAGTGATACAATGCATAAACTTTTGAATAAAAAAGGAAGATTTATCTGTAGATGCGTGTATCTTTGCCTAAATAGGCACCATATTTCTCTAGAACAGCTCACAGGAAGCATTTGTTGCTCTTGGAAAACAGCGTATTGACTGGGAAGCTAAGAAGGGAGGGGTGGGGATATGAATGAATGAATGAATGAATGAATGAATGAATATAAAAAAATTAATGTGTGTGAAGATACACATGTCTGTGCTTATGTATGGAGGCCAGAGGACAGTCTTGGGCATCATTTCTCAGCACTGTCCCTGACCGCCCAGCAGGGTTTCTCACTGGCCTGGAATTCACCAAGTGAGCCAGGCACAGCTCTCCAGCAAGCCCCAATGGCTGCCTGTCTGCCTCTCCAGCTCAGGGATTATAAACACACACCACCATACCTGAACTCAGGTCCTCATGCACTTCTCCCCTTGTGTGTATCTCCAGCTCACAGATAGGGAGGTTTTAGAGCTCATTCACTTTTTTAAAATTTTAGTGAACATAATTGCACATAATAGTGGGGTTCATTATGACATTTCCATGAATTCTATTAATAGAATTTGATCATGTTCAGTCCTTCACTATCCTTTCTTATCCTTCTTTCTTCTAATCCCCTTTTCTCTTCCCTGATAGGTACCCTCCTCCTTCCATGTCTCCCCCCACCCCAGCCTCAAATTCCATAATGAGAGAAAACATATGATATTTATCTTTATGAACCTAGCTTTGTTTCACTTAGCATGATGTTATCTAGTACTATCTATTTCCTCAAAGCATTCCATTGTGAATGAGTGGATGGGTAGATGGCTAAGTAGGTGGATAGATGGAACATGGATGGAGATAGATGGATGGATGGATGGATGGATGGATGGATGGATGGATGTCACAATTTTGAAAACATTCATCTGTTGAAGGCTACTTAGGTTGATTCTCAAATGAGGGCAGATGTTGTAAATAGTACTACATTAAGAATTAATATGCACTGCCCCTAGAGGCATTGTTGACATGGCTGCCATGTCACATGTGCATCAGTAGGTGGCAGAGAGGAGAGAGGCTATATCTACATTCAGTGTTCTGACCTATGAATAGCTGAATGAATAGTAGCCTAACATATCTGGAAAAACAGCAAGCTGGATACCAACACAATGTCAGCAGCATGGGGTGGGCTGTGATAACTACCAGACCAGTACCAGCCAAGTTCCAGATGAGCTCCCAGGCCAGGAAACAAGCCAGAAACTAGAAGAACTCTGCCTGGCCCTGGATGTGGGGGTTGTGGAGACCCAGCCCTGGAGTGAGATGGGGCCACAAGAGCAGGAAAACTGTCCCTGCCCCTCACATGCTGCAGCATTCAGGAGAGCAGGCCTTGCACCTTTCCTGGGTAGAACACTACAACTGGTCCTGGATATGGGGGTTGTAGGTGAGCCAGCCCTGGGGGAGTGAGTATGGGAGAGCCATCCCTGCCTTCTGTCTGCTATGTGATGGTGTTGGCTAGGGAGAGATCACCTCCCCTCCCCTTTGCCCTCACCGCCATTGGCCAACAGGAGATCTGGCCCAGATGGGGGTCACAAGAGCAGGAGAGCTGTCCCTGCCCCTCACCTGCTCCAGCACTCAGGAGAGCAGGCCCTGCACCTTTCCACAGTAGAACTGGCCCTGAAGTGGGGGTTTCAGTCCAGAACCAGGGCTTTGAGTTGGCCCACCCCAACATCTACCTCATGGATGAACTGCTGGAGTGCAAGAAGAAGCCAGTTCCACAACCCAGGACTACAGGATGTCCATGACACAGGACAGTTATGGCATATCTGAGAGGAGTTCCAGTGAGGTTCCAGTACTGACAGAGTAGCAGAAACCAGAGGCCTCGTACCAGACCAAGGAGTCATTATAACAAACATTTGCAAGCAGAATGTGTGAACAAAGGGGAATATTGTGGAACATACTGAGATACACTGCAGCTTCTACAATGAGCTGTTATTTTTTTATGCTGGGACAGATTGAAAGTGTGGAGGATGGGCCTGGGGGGAGGTGGGAGATGAGAGGGAAAAGGGTGCATGATGTGAAATTCACATAAAAATTTTCAATTAAAAAAAAAGTCATTCAAGAAAAATAATTGATATGCAAGTATCTCTATGGTATTCTGACTTTGATTCCTTTCTGTGTATACCTGGAATTGTATGGTAATCTTAGTGTGTTTTAGTCAGCCCAGCCTCTGTACTGATTTCCATAATACATGTACTAGTTTCTATCCCGGGTAGCACTTTATACGGGTTCCTTTTTCCCCTGCTATCATTTGTTGTTATTTGTTATCTTGATGGTAGCCATTCTTACTAGGGTAGATGAAATCTGTATATTTGATTTTTTCCCCTGTGGTTAAAGATGTTGGACATATTTCTGTGTCTGTTACCCATTAGCATTTCTTCTTTAGAGATGTATCTGTTCAGCTCATTTGCCCACTTATTGGTTGGGTCACATGTTCCTTGTATTTCTGGACACTAAACCTCTGTTGAAGGAATAGCTGGAACTTTTCTCCATTTGTTGTAAGGTATGGCTTCACTCTGCTGATTGTTCCCTTTGTTGTGTGGAAACTTTATAATTTCATGAAATCCCATTTGTCAGTTCTTGCCCTTATTTCTTGGGCTACTGGTGGCCTATTTTTAAAAAAAAAACACTGCCTATACCTGTGTTGTTCAAGTGTATTTCCATGTTTTCCTGTAAGAGTTTCAAAATTTCATGTCTTAAGGCTACATTATGTAACTATGACTGTTTTGAGCTAATTTTTGTAGTTTCAGTCTCTACCTATAAATATGCACTTGGTAGGGAAGCTACCCTTTATGCCACATGTTTTTGTCACCTTGTTGAGAATCAGATGCCTACATCCACATGGGTTTATTTCTGAGTCCTTTTTCACAGTTTCCCCATTCTGTTGCTGTGATAAAAACATCCTGACCAAATGAAACTTAGGGAGGGAAAGCTGTCCGTCATTGAGCTTTTGAAAAGGAGGTAACTGCACTGAGGTTTGCCTGGGTGAAAATTCAGCTGCCAGAGAATAGGGACCGAATGTGTTAATACCATGGCTAAATTCAAAGAAAATAAATGAGTCCCTCGTCTCCTTGGGGAGCCTCCTTCAAGATTTCCGGTTCTATAAAGTAGGGGCTGCCTCACAGTGACCGTTTCTCTTCGTTGTAGAGCAGCAATGTTGTTCTGAAGGTGGGCTTCTTAAAATGCCTCCTTCTCAGGTTCAGGCTGAGGAGCTTGCACAGCCCCCATCTCTCCCTGGACAGTTGTGTGGGCTTGTTTTCGATTGACAAGTCAGCAAGTTTAAACATGAGCAACAGGCACAGGGTGTGGCGTGTGGCTTCCCATTGTCTACGAATCCATGTCACCCGTGAGGTATAATTAATCTCATGGTTCTCGCCACCATTGAAGTTGTTTTTCTAATTTAATGAAATAATTATCATGTTGTCCCTGGCTTCCTCCATGTGTGGTATGATGTAGGTGCTCAAGGAGTATATCTCAACTGACAGACTCAAAAAAACAATTAGCTGCTTCTGACCACTTTGAAATTCAACCCTTTCAGATCACATTAATCTCTGTTAGAAAGGCTAAGCGCAGTGGTTCCCTTTGGTGGTACAGTAACTGAGATGGTGCGCAAAGAATCCTTGAATAGTGATGATCACATTCTGTAACTTAGTAAGGTTTGGATTACACAAGAGTATACATTTGTCAAAGCTCAGTGATTCTCACACTCAAGATTCATAAAAGTTACTCTATGTGTTGCTGCCTCAAAAAAAAATCCATGAACCAGTCTTAAACTGTTGCACGTGTTATGCCTGCTGAACTATTTATGGATGAGTCTGCTCATTCCTGCAACTGGCTTTGATATTCATTAAAAAAAATAACGGATGAGTTTATAGAATGGTAGAGATGTATAATGAAATGTGTGTTAATTGTAGAACTAAACAGAGAGTATGTATGAATTGAGTGTTCCTTATCCAAAATTCTCAGGACCAGAGTACTTCAGACTTTGTTTTTAATTTTAGAATATTAGCATATGCATAATGAACTACATTAGCTATGGGATTCTGCTATAACAATTCATATGTGTTTCATGCATACTTTATACATATAGACAAAAGTCACTTTATCATTATTCTTATTTTGTACATGAAACAAAATTTCACGGTATCCAGCTTTCTTCTTGTGATGTCATATCAGACTAAAACAAAACTAAATATGTTTTAGGGTTTGAGGAGTTCATGTTTTCAGATTAGAGAACAACTTGTAGTTGTTAGCTATAAAATTATTTGAATGTTTTTATAAAGTTGAGGTCTTAAATAATTTTTTCTAAGAATCAAAGCACAAAGCCACTCTGGACCTAGCAAATATGACACCAAAGTCCACCTGACATTTTTACCCACAATCCTCAGGTTTACACACCCACTGCTTGGAACAGGAGCACTATCATCGGCTAGAGACATCCTGATGCATCCTGCAGTAGATCTGTATGCGTGTAGAAGAGAGCCTCTTTTACTGCAGTACTGGGCATAAAAATTAATAAAAATTGTCACTCTAAGAAAGAAGGACTACAGTTCTGTGACATTGTCAGAAAATGACTACCTCTGCCTACACCTAATTACATCTGTAACTCCCTTCAAGAAATGGAGTGGAAGTCATCAGGCTTATCCTCAGGACAAAACTGTCTCCATGTGTTCACTCCTACCTCCCTTCTTCCTGTGTTTTTCTCTCATGCAATATAGTGGAAACCTAGAAGCCAGACCCATGTGTTCCTCTCTTTTGGTTACTAATTGCTTCTGTGATCTTGTGTTCATTGCTTACTACCTTTGAGTATAACTTTCCACAATCTTTAAAGGAGCTGATTCAATCAGATCATCTGCAAGTCCCTTCCACCACTGGGATGCACCTACTGAGTGAAATCTTGGATCCAGACTCTTAGCATAAGATGAGGAGCCCCTGGTCCCATCCAGATGAGACCCAGATCTGCAAGGAGATCATTTTAAATAGTGCTTAAGGGTTTAATCAAAGTGAATTTTCCTTCTTCTCCCTACTATCTGAACATGAATTGGAATACTAGCCATTCACAGCTGTAAAGCCAAGATGTCTTATAAACCTCTACTAAAATTACAAAGAAGAAAGAACAGAGAACAGAGTGATCTGAATATGTATGTGACTGTACATTTAGTTCCCTTGCACTTATCCCTGTAAAACTTCTCCTACACTGATTATGAGGAAAGCTAGCAACGTATAGTCAGGTTTTCCCCCAGTTAATGAAAGAAGACTTGAATGGACAGATGAGTCTCTTTTCATTCTCAGTGTGTAACGGAATTCAAAGGCATGAGTGGTATATCACCATATGTAAACCACCCAGAACCAATAACTAGATAAACTTTGACCCCTTTATGTGCCATTTGCTCAACTGTGTTGCCAAAGTCAGAGTTTCAACTTCTATTGAATGTGTCCCTTGGTTTGCTGTAATTATCTGAAGAGGATTACATGATACATGTGTATTTGGATCCATAGTCACATAGTATACATTATATTCCACGTGTGGTTGTATCCATGAGCCCTTACTATAGTGTACATGCATGTTTACCTATTTGGGCATGTACCCCTATATATTGTGTCTATTTGATTATCTGTAAACTGAGTGTGAGTACTGGGGCTACTTAAAAAAGAAAGAAGCTAATTATCAAGGACTTGACTTTACTAATATACTCAAGGCTGAAGATGTTTTAGGTGAGAACATGGACAAGCCATCTGATTTGGTCCATTATTATATTTTCAATTATCTTTCTTATTCAAAGTGAGACGTTAATATAACTGAGGATGACATAGCAAATTACCACAGCTCTCTAACCCTTTAAATTGCTAACACTGTTGTAATCTGTAATTATAGAAATCAGTGTGAGAATTGTAGCAGTGCATAATTATCTTCCTGATACTTTATTGCTGAATGAATTATTAATCAGAATCAGTTTTGTATAGTATTTGCAGCAACTCAGAAGAATAATGTATAATTAAATTTCATTATTCCTATTTTTGTGTTAATGTTTTATGATGTTGTAATTGATAATTAATTGGCCAAAACTCATACAATGCTTGGAAGTTTCAGGTGGCTGGAAAATGTTCAGTGTGCTGAGTTCATTAAGTAATAATCATTCTATAAAGACCACGAGGTCTTGTCGAACCTATATGAAGGAGCTTTTTAAAGTGATGTCTTAACCTTAAGCTTTTCATGTTTCCTTAAAAGACAGCAGTAACTGTGACCATGTACGAATGATGAAGACATCTTGATAACTTTCAAATTGGGTCAGTTTCAAGTAATCAAACATAGGTTGTGAATTTCAGACTAATACAATAGGTGATTTGGTGTGCCTCTCTGTATATCAATTTCCATTCTAATTAAGCCATCAGTCTCTAACTATAATGTGAGGGAAAGTAGCACTTCCATGGCCTTTAAAACTGTTTCCTTCTGTTCTTGGTCAGTATAACCTATCATATAGGAAGCACATCCTTATAAAGAAAGTCTGGTTTAATCTTTTACAATTGTTCAAAACACTATACGGCTCTTCTTGCAGACACATAGATTTAGAATCTGAAGGGATTATGAGCTTCTCCTTGACAGGCATTCTAAGAATTCCTGGAGTGAGTTTCTTTTGGTATTCTTTGCAGCCTAGGTAACCAGGAAAAGTTCAAAATCTAAGAATGTCTTTCACACAGCCTGACTTCTGTTGAAAAGATGCGTTATTGGGCATTTTGTGTGACCTTCTGCTATGCTCTTTGATTCAGTTTTTAAGAAGCCATGCTTCTTTCTGATTTTCGAAGTACCTGCTTTAAAAACATGCAGTTTTGTTTTTTTTTTTTTTTAAGCAGATGATCATCTTTTTACTTTCTGAGGAATCTCGAAGCATTGTATTAGGGAACTTGACAGTAAATGTCATGTTTTTTTGAGTCAGTCCTTTTCTGAGCAGATTAGAAAACCATAGTGGGGAGGAACAAAGCGAGTGGGGTGATTGTTTCTGGGATTGCTTTACAAATACAGCTTCACATTCCCAAGAAGATCACAACTGGATTATTTTTATGTTGGTTGCACTTGGTTCTGATGCTTTACATTCCCAAGCTTATTCAAGAGGAATGTCATCAGACCACATGAAGAACATGCTTTGCTGGATAGCCTTTGTGATTATTGATCTTGGAAATAAGATCAGGATCTGTCCTCAAATCATTTCCTCTCAACTCCAGGCACTCCACAGCCATGTGTGCCCCAGGGTATGAACATCCCAAGGCATCACCCCCCCGACGCTTGACCACACTAAACCACCATCTGCACTGCCGCAGTCACCTTCTGAGAGCCGCTGCTGTTGAGGGAAAGCCTCTTGGCAGTTTGAGATGGAAGTCTGTGTTCAGAAACCAGCCGGGTCAGAGTTCCCTTTCAAAGACTGGGATAGGGAAGCTGTCGGCAGAATTGAGCAGCTAAACTATATTCTACCAGGATCCACCTTGTGCACAACCTTGGATAAAGATGCCCTGTGGTTCATGGGCGGTTGAGTCCTTTCCTTTATGCGACTTTATGTGGCTTCATAGTAGGAAGGAGTAGTCTGGAGTGTGCGAGCCAGGGACTGGGTGTTTAGCTAGGAATGTTGGGGACAGCTCAGTGAGCCACCAGTATGTGAGCAAAGGCCTGAAGGTGATCAGAGACTGAACAATCACTTTCCTCCCCTAGGCAGCCTCTCAGTAGACAAACAATCTCCTCATCTCACATCAGAGAATGTAAACAAGCTGCTGACATCCCCCAGCTCTAGGAATTCACAAGGTGGGAATTCCTAGTGCTATTCGGGGTAAGGGAGCTTTGGGTCAACTGCTGTGGGGGTAAAATGGAATCTTCCTACCACACTATTTACCCTAAATACACATGTGCAATCTGAGAGCTATTGTACAGGAAATTATCTACAGAGTCTGAAGCAGGCAGCGCCAAAAGTAGGAACAACACATTACAGAAATATAAGCCATTGCCAATCTAGGAATGAAGGGTGAATTTTAAAAATTGGCACAGTAGAAAAACTAGCTTTATTGACTACTTACTAGGTATCGAATGAGTAAACTAATGAACTAATAAGCAAATGTGCAATGTTTTAATCCTCAGAACCCTAGCAAACAAATGTTCTCTACCATAAGTTTTTTAAAGAGTGGGGGCGGGGGAAGAGGCAGAGAAAAGCTAAGTGGCCTGCCTGAGGTTTTGCAGCAAGTAAGACAGTCAGAACTAAAATCCAAGCAGTCTGGCTCCAGCCTGTGCCTGCCTCCGTTTACCGTGTGCACGTACGGTTCTCAGTGAAAACTGCCCTCCACTCAGGTACTCTTCCAGCAGTTGTACATGCTTGTGTGGTAAGTCATTCACCCTGTGTGGCAACTGAATGCTGATAAAGTATCCTTACCCAGAGTTTCCATGGTTTTCTGCGATGGCATCATGATCAGATTTCAGATTCAGGCAGGCGGGCCCCAGAGGAAGCCCAGACAGTTCTACTAACGAAAGAAAGCTCCAATTTGTATAAATGCAGCAGAGAGAGCAAGGGGACCCTGCTGCAGAAAGAGGACATGCACATAGCAAACAGGATAGGGTGAATGCTTTAGGAAATGTTATTAGATATGTATCTGTACAAGCTCCCCATCTGCCAGGCACTTCTTTTAGCATCAGAGAGGTGTTAAAATATCAGGAGCTAAATGTCCATAGGAGAAGACTTTCTTGATATAATTTTGTGTAGATTTAGTCAAATGGTGATGAGGACGGTTCCTCATGTAAGCCGAGTAGTTCATTCTATCCAGAGCACTCTTAGATCCATTGCCTTCTGTGACCTTTATGGTCCCTGGGGGACATTGTGCGAGGCAGGCTGTGGTGATGTCATGGCCAAAGCTGCCAAGAAGCATGAGAACACACACTTGGTCCCATCCTTGCAGCCTCGCAGCCTTGAATGGAAATTAAGCAAATTGGCCTTTACCCAAGTTAGAAAAGAAAACATGTGCAGATGAAACAGGCACCATTCTTCTTCACAGGATCCCCATTTACCTCTATATGAGAAATTCTTGATAGGCACAGAAGTGCAAATTTATATAATGTGCAAATAGTTGTTTCTCATGATGATAGTCTGGACTGAGGATATTGTAGCTCAGTGATGGGGCAGTCTCCTAATGCAAAGGACCTGGCATCTGATCCCAGTACCTCAAAGAAAAAAATAGTTTTTATTTGAGCATGTACTGCAAAATTAAGTAGCATCCTAAGTACCCTGTTGTTTCATCTCAGTTAGTCTTATTCTATAGATGGAGGGAACAAGAGTTACAGAAGCCAATTAATGTGCCAACATCTGTCCTCTAGGAAGTGGCAGGCAGGAATCAAATGGTAGCCACCTGTGTAGGGAAGGAAGGAGAAATGGGAACTGGGAAAGGTGCTGTGCAGATTCAAGAACCTAAGCCATCTCTTACTGTTGGCACACCCAAATGGCTTTGCGTTCTCATTTCTGACCATTCAGAAGAAGAGTGTTTTCTACCCCTCTAACAGTGCAATTTTTACTTCTTGTAAAGAGTAAGAAAATAAGAGTTGGAAAGATGGCTCACTGGGTTAAGATCAGTCACTACTCTTGCAGAGGAACTTGGGTTTGATTCCCAGTACCCATATCGGGTGACTCACACTGATTGTAACTCCAGCTCCAGGGGGATCTGATGACCTCTTTTGTCTCCAAAGATACCTTTGTGAACATGGTGCACATAAATTCATGCAGACAAACACACATAAAAACAAATAAAAATATTTTAAATAGTCCTTTCTTTGATACATTTTTGCTTTATCCAGAAGATACCCTGTAAAGTTAAAAAAAAAAATGTGATTGGTGTGGCATGGTATTTTTTACTTTAACAGCATTCTCTGGGTGGTGAAGCCTTTGTATTGCTTTTGGTAACAATAATCTCCTCACTCTAAGAAGCGGCCCAGGATTGGACAGACACCTGGAAAGCTCCATGCACATTCTGTTCCCCCTGCCCCGCTTGGCTGACCTCTGCCTTTCCTCATTCTCTCGGAAAAGCCTATCACTAGTGTTAATCTTCCACCTCCATTTGACCTCCTGTATGGTGGCAGATGGTCCAGGTCCTTGTATCACACGATGTGAGATTTAACAAGCTGCCAACCCATCTTCACCTTGGGAGTTTAATCACTTTTAAGTGGAACAGAAAAAGGAGGAAGGGAGACAGACTTCAGTGGAAATCTGCAAGCCTTTCTCAGAATACTATTTGAATGAGCGTTGACTGTATGCTTCCTGATTTTGGTATGCTGCGCTTCTATTCCCTTAGTTACCAGGTGAGAAGTGTGCAGTCCTCCATTCTGCTTGTATTCCTACAGAGAGGATGATGCTTCAGAACAAAACGTCTCCACAAGATGCAGTGTGTGAAAAAGAAGAAAGAAAGAAAAAAAAAAGTTCTCTTTTATTCAGAGCCTCTTCGTAGTCCAGAGGGGTGGGTTCAGCAGTTAAAAGTGCTTGCCATGCAACCCTGAGGACCCGAGTTCAATCCCGGTATCCCACAAAGGAAGGCAAGAACTGATTTTTGAAGGTTGTCCGTTGACTTTCACGTGCCTAATGTGTTATACTCAGGCGCTTGCTCACGTGCCATACACACTAATAATATTGATCAATTACGTCAGAACGAAAAATGCAAAGAACCTCTGCTGTGCTCTGTATTTCCGCAGCCTTGCAACTGCAACTCTGCTTCTTTCTGCCCTGTAAGCCTCCTGAAGTAAACAGGCTCCACCACCCCAAGAGGGAACAGTCACCTAGCTGCAGATGCTATCTACATACAGGCAGACCTTTCTGCTTGCTGTATGTCTAGAGGTGGTCCTGCACACAGAGACTTAGCTTCAGAGACACAGTCTCTAGCATCCTAATCCTGGTCAGTTGAATCTACCTTGGGTAAGTTTCACATATTAGCATCTGTAGGCAATAACTGACTAACCTGTGCTAGCCCAGTGACATTACCGATACTGCCTCCGGGGTTCACATGCAGACTCCAATCTAGCATGCATTGTCACTGGCCTGATGGCTAAACTTTTAGCGTTATTATTATGGTGAGTCACTCGAAATTGACTCAATAAAAACAACATTATTTTTAATTATAGCATCTCAGTGTTCTGTCGTCAACTCTATCCACTTCCCTCTTCCTTCTTTTATCTCTTCTTCCATGTCTGGCTCCCCAGCATGTCTAAAGCCCGCTTATAACGGAGTTCAGTTCCTCTCTTTTGTCCTAGTGCTGACAGTCATGATGAAGCTAGAATTAGGTAGGCTTACAGTCCCCCTTTTCCACATTTGACTATCTGTTGTTTTTTCTTAATCTTTCATTCTGTTGTGAGTTTTTGACTTGGTTCTTTTTTGAGACAGAATAATTTCTGCTAGAACCTGGGAACTCCCCTCCCACCCGATGGAGACGTTTTTTTGGGGAGGAGAAGCAAGCCCCGTTGAACTGAGCACTCAGTACAGATCTGCAGCGCCTTCTATTAAAATGTAAAGTGATCCGTTGAGTCATCCTCCCCATGGTTTGACTCAGGCGCTTTATGGTGCACTTTGCATGTCATTTCTCTGTAATGATTTCCCCATGGAGAAGGGTGTCTGATAGAATCCAGGCAGACTGAAGATTGCTCTGAGTCAAATGGATCTTTTATTCTTTTAGTATTAACCCTTATCTCTCAGTTTCCCATCCTCAAATTTTCCCTGAAGGAACCTTAATGAAGTAAACAGGCTCCACCACCCTCATTTAGCTTCCTAATCACTGTTCACAGATTCTTCTCATGTTAGCAGCGTGAGGCTCTAGGGGATATTCTGCTGGCTAGAAGGGGACACTGAGAGAGAATATTTCACATAGATGCCCTGATAAAAATGTAGAAAGGAGATGACATTTCTCTGTCCTCTAAGAGGTGGATGCTAATGGGAAGCAGAAATGGATGTATGAGAAGTGAATATAAATAGAGCGTAGAAAAGTGACATCAGAGACAAACCGAGTGTAACAATCTGGAAAAGAAAAGTAGCCAACAGCAGAAAATGTCCTGACCCAGAAGAGAAGATGAGAGTGTCACCTGCACCTTAGATGGGAGGGTTGGCACAAAAGAACAGCAAAAAGAGAAAAAAAAGAGAGAAGAAAAACATCAAAGGGAAGAACGGGCTATATGACCTATTGTGTTCCTTCCAAGTTCCACAGCCCTGTTTCCCCACGGTCCTCTCTTGCCCACCCCTGAACCATCACGCAGCCATCACTGATAGTGACCACTCACATTGGTCTGCCTGGCATAAAGACTCTTTCACGTGGCAGTTTCTATGCCTGAGTTCATCTGAGAGAAATAGTTTATGTCCCTTCCTGCTGTTCAGTTCAAGCTGTGGCCTTCTCCCTGGCCTCCTAAACAGTGTTGTTTTACCTGCTGTGGCTGAGCAGAGTTGCAGAAGGAAGAGAGGAGCAACAGACATCCTCTTAAAGTCTGGCCCTGCCTCCCAGAGCACTGATTGTGGTGGGAAGAGAACAAGCCCCTCTGTCCCGCTGAGCGCTGTGCTTTAGTAGATGTGAAATTGGCTTCTGATTCATCTTTTCTTTAGACTGACTTTGTTTCTAGACAGGGAGGTTTACACAGTCAGTGAGAAGCTCTTTCTCTCTTCAGCTCCCTCTAAAGTTACATAGTAACATTTTCCATCTAACCAGTTACATTGTTTTCAACATATCTTAACTTCTTTTTAGAACTGTGATTACAAATGCTTATGTTTCAAGACTTTTCCAAAGCTCTTGTACTTTCATAGAAATGCAGATAAATCTATCTAGGAATACTTTAAGTTCACCTGTTTCTTTTTGTTATAAATAAGAAAACAGAGCACAAACTGGCTTGGCTTTTGTGAGAAAGGAAAGCATGGGATCTCTGAAAATAGTTTAAGGTGGAATAGATCCTGGGGATCCTGGTCCCTTCTATTTGGGGCCAGGGAGAGACTTTGTTTTTGTAACGCTGATTGTAACAAAAAAAGAATAAGGAAGCCCAGTGCTAGATGGATCAAATAACAAGCATTTATTTCTCAGTGGTGTGGGTTGGAAATTTGGGACCAGGGTACCAATAATCAGATTCTTGTAGGGGCTCTTGCTGGTTTAGACAGCCATTATCTGATTGTGTACTTGTGTGGTAGAAAGTGAGTGAGAGAGGGATCCCTTGTAGTGGAGCTACCCCTCTTCATGAAGACTTCTCCATCATAACATGATCTAATTACCTCCCGAAACCATACCTCCAAGATCATCGTGCTGAGAGTAAGGGCTTCAGTATATGAATTTTGGGAGAATACAGATAGTTTGTTTCATAATACTATGTATTTTGTTCACTTTAACACAATAATAGAATTGGGATGCATATTATGATTTTTATATTGATTGCTTCTGTAGGCTAACATTCAACTTTAAGTATTTTACATTAATCTGTATGATACATGTGGTTCTAATTTGCTGTTATTCCATGATATAAATATATAAATACTGTATACCTCAATGCTACTGGCAGACAGACATATTTTTCTACTAGAGAGTTATTATAAATAATGCTGCTGTGAATGCTCTTATAGAATGCTCCATTTAGGAACTCTGGAGTATCTCCACTATAACCCAGGAATGGAATTGTGGATGACAATCCACGTATGCCTTCAACTTCACTAGACAATGCAAGTTGTTTTCCAAAGATAGTAAACCAGCTATCATCAACAAACAAGAATTCCTGTTGCTCCACAGCATCATCACCTTAATATTGTCAAGCTTTCTCCTTCTTTCCAAACTGATGGTTATGTACTAACCTTAATTCTTTATTATCTTTAGATGGTTCTTTCCAGTCTGCCTCTCCCATTGTAGTATACTTTCTAGATCAGCGGCTATGTCAGGCTCTGCCTCTTCACTCAGATTATGTTTAAATATGAAAAGATAGAATGAGTCACTACTTTCCTATTGGATACTTTGGAGTTTAGAATATTCTGTCTTTTGATCTGTGTAAAGCACAAATGAAACAGTCACCAAAGATGCAGAGCTTCTCATGATTGCTCCATGCTCCAATTTGGGTGGATTTCAAACTTGGGTGGACTGTGCAATAAAAATCATTGTCAACGAAGGTGTTAGTGAATGGAAGTTCCTCCTGAAAGGTCAAGGAAAATGGACATTTAGACTGAACTAGGGAACCTTTGAGAACTATTAAGAACTACTTGATGACACAATTGTAAGAGCTCCAGTCCTAACCGCGGTCTTAAATTTCAGCTCCCGTCCTAACCGCGGTCTTAAATTTCAGCTCCCTTGGCACTGAGCAGAAGACGGGCAGATGGAGGGTTTTAGTAAACAGCGCAGAGGGAACATTTTAGCTGCTCCACACCAGGCCCTGCCTTTAGCTGCCTGAGGCATAGTGACGCCAAGTGACGGCACTCACTTTTCCATCAGGAAATACTGAACTTGAACTGCTCTCCACTTCCAGTGGGAAGTTTGATGTGCTTTGAAAGTGTTTCCAATCCAAAAAGTAATACCAAAGCTATTTCAGTAGCTCTGTGCACTTTCAAGTCTTTGCATTCACAAGTCTCTGTAGATTTGGTAACTTTCTCCCCTGAAAACTAACCCTTACAGATTTACAGTAAATAACTTTTTTAAATGCTTGATAAAAGCAGAGATTCACTCAGCAATTACTAAATAATTTACTGTTTGATTCACAGAAGTATTTACTTAATGCACTGTTTCTGGGAGGAGTGTGGGGGAGCACCACGTGAAATGGCTTATAATTCACTCCTTTTCTTCACCACCAGGCATATTCATTTTTTTTTTCATCCCAAGCATTTGAGACATGACAGGTTGTCTGTAAAATTTAACATTCTACTTTTTTATGAATTACAGCTTTTCAGATTTCCCACTGTAGATTTTTTAACTTTGTGAATTATACTTTTAACACTAGAACTGTTAGACACTTTACTATCTAATATGATCCAGTGATGAATGAAGAACAGATAAGTTAATAAATGAGTCTGCACTCATTAATACTGCATTTTTGACTGATAAGAGTTGTGGCCCATGTAGCTTCTTTTGAGGGGATGAACATGCTATGATAATATAGTAGTAATTAGCTTTTCGTGCCGAACCATATGAGGAAAAGATTGGGGTGTATGTGTTATGCACATGTGCAGCTGGGGTTTTTGGCATGCACAAAGAATGAGATCAGCCAAAACCCAAATCAGAACCTTTGGAAGGCTTCCTCACAGTCTGACTTCAGCTAATGTCTACATACTTTAACACATTGTCTACTGCATACAGTAAAGACTGGCTGTCAGACTCCTGAGTGCTATTCTGGGATCCTCGCTGCCCGCACTGTGAAGTGTTTCATTCTTAGATCCTTCGATCCCTGCTGATTTGTTGCATCAGGCGGCAAGTGTTGCTTAATTAACATTGGGAATGGGGTGAAACAGAAAGCAGAGTACTCAGTGATACAAGAGCCAAAGGCAGATGAGAGTTCACAGAAAGAACAAGATGAGGGGTGGGAGAGCTGCACAAACAATGTGCTCCATTATGCCTGAGGAGACCCGGGGAGGAGTGGACAAGAGTCAGCGGGATGTAGAGAATGGGAGGAGGACCATGGAACCAGGACAACAGAAAGAACTACCCAACAATTGGGTAACAACACCCAGGAAGATCACTAGATAAAGGTCTAGCAACTGTTTCATGATAATGAATTTCACTGTTTGCCTAGTGTGTTGGCTGGTTTTTATGTCAGCTTGATACAGGCTAGAGTCATTTTGGAAGAAACAAAAAACTTCAGTTGAGAAATTGGCCCCATCAGAATGTCCTGTGAGCAAGTCTGTGGGGCATTTTCTTGATTGATGATTGATGTGGGTGGGCATGTCCCTCGGGGATAGAAGCACCCCTGAGTGGGTGGTCCTGGATGATATAAGAAAGCAGGCTGAGCCAGCCAAGAGGAACAGAGGAGTAAGCAACACCCCTCCATGGTCTCTGCCACAGCTCCTGCCCTGACGTCCCTCAGTGAGACTGTGATTCGGAAATATAAGTGAAATGGACTTTTCCTCCTCAAGTTGCTTTTGGTCATGGTGTTTTATCACAGCGATAGAAAACTATGACATCTAGCATGTGGACGGCCCTGGGTTCAATCCCTGGCACCACCCCAAAATAGATTTCAGCTTATACTGTTTGATAAACAGAGTTAATATTGTTTAAATGTCTTCAACGCTTACTTATGGTTTAGCCAGAAAAGCAGATATCCATGCTAATGTGACTTTTATAACCTAGTTTGTCAAATGGGACTCTATATATGGCCGTATCCCCTTTCTTTTCAAAAGCCTGCCCTTTTAGGAAAGGTTAGGTCCTCAAGACCCCCAGCTGTCTGGGAGCTCTGCAACCTTGCTTGTATCCTGGAATATAACAATTCTCCCTCTGCCTTGATTTGCCACTATTAATGACTACAGCTTTCTAATGGGACGTGATTTTATCATCCTCTCCAAAATGATAAGGACCCCACTCAGGCCTCAGTGGAACCTCAGCTGAAATTTCCCTAGTGACATATTATTTAGTTCATATCACTCAGGTGGTGTTCCCAGAAGAAACCTACAGATTAAAGGGCTGAAGCCACTGACAACATCACTTCCCCATGCTGCACCCAGATGTCCTCTGCATTTGAGTTCCCATTTCCTAAAAGAAACTTTTACTTCAAGGAAGCTATTGCCCTCCCTAGTAGTATCATGGTGCATCCTGACAGATCTTCCTAATTTGGAATCCACAGAGCAGGAGGTTAGAATTCTTCTTTCTCCCCTGACCCTCCAGAAACCTTTGTACATTGTCTACTTGACTTCCTATAACCAGCTCTTCAGAGACAAGTTTTTATTTGATGCAACTTCTACAACAATAAAATTACATTCGTAAATGGTCTTCAAAGGGCCAAAGAAAGATAGTTTCTGTTAACTAAAAGTTAATATCCAACTCTCTACAGTCAGTTAGGTCTATTTTCCTCACACCCTCCTGAACTACTGTCGGATTTTAGATCTGCAGGACTTGTGCATGCTTTACATTTTCAAACCTAGAATCAGGTACAAAGTGAAGCAGTTTGTCCAGATCCCCAGGGCGGGTTGGTTAGTGCCATGGCTGAATCAGACACCACTGCTCTTCCTGCGCCTTCACTCCCATTGCTCCTGGATTCTCTTCCATTTCACATTCACTCAGTTTATGGCTTTGTGTCCTGCAGAGCAAGCCTCTGTCTCAGTGTTGTTGGAATGATACACATTACCCATAAGTAAATCTGAAAAGTGACATAGCCTTTATTAATCCCCTTCTTCTGGTGACTGTAGTAGGTTGTCTGTTTCCTACAACTTCAGTTGTTCAACCAGGTTTTGAGTGTTGCCTGCTACATACAACCTGTTATAATTTTTAAATTCAATGCATTGTGAAGACTAAAAGTAAAAAAAAACAAAAAACAAAAAACTGGATGTGGTCAGACCAAAGGTAATAATTTGAGAATGGAGAAAAGAAATCAGGATTGAGATTTTACATTGCAGATAAGAAAATTCTGGAAACATTTCAATTAGAAGACAGTAGAGAGGCCAGACAGGTGGCTCAGCAGCTAAGAGTTCATGTTGCTCTTAACAAAGGACCTGAGTTTGTTTTCTAGCAGCCGTACCAGTGGACTGTAACTGCCTGTTACTCTAGCTAGGTCCAGGAGAATCAGTGCCCTCTCCTGGCCACTGTGGGTACCTGCACTTAAATGCACATACCCACGTGTTTTAAGGTTTCTATTGCTGAGATGAAACACCATGACCAAAAAGCAAGTTGGGGAGGAAAGGGTTTATTCAGCCTATACTTCCACATTGTTGTCCACCATCAGAGGAAGCCAGGACAGGAACTCAAACAGGGCAGGAACCTGGAGGCAGGAGCTGACGCAGAGGCCGTGGAGGAGTGCTGCTTACTGGCTTGCTCCCCATGGCGTGCTCAATCTGCTTTCATAGGTCCACCAGCCAAGGGATGGCCCTACCCACAACAGGCTGGGCCCTCCTCCAATCAATTACTAATTAAGAAAACGCCCTACAGCTGGACTTTCTCAGTTGCGGTTCCTTCCTTTCGGATAACTCTAGCTGTGTCAAGTTGGAATAAAACTAGCCAGGACACCACATGCAGACATACTCATAATTAAAAATAAAATAATTTTTTTTAAAAAGGAAGGCAGTAGAAAACACTTGTGTTCTTTACTCAGTAATAAAGAATTTACCAGCAACTTTCTAGTGTTGAACAGACACCAAGAGGCCTTGATTTTATCCCATGACCTAGGATTGTTTTAACTGAGCTGCGTCAGTTATAATGTCATTCTTTTGATTTCATTTTTTAATTGGTTGTGGATGAACAGCTTTACAAATACTTCATTTTTATTTGAATGCCAAAGAACTAATGTTTTCCTCACAAAACCTTTGTGTAATTAGGTATTGAAAAGCAGCATTTATAGCAGAGTGCAGTTTACACTGCATTGCTAGCAGTGGTATAAGTTACTGCTCGGAAAGTACTAGAAAAATTATAACTAATAGATCGAGTGCCTTTGAGATGGCTGGAGTGGGGAGTTGGAATCCCCAGAGCCCATATGGTAGAGGGAGAGGACTGTCACCTGTCAGTTGTCCTCTGACCTCTACATGTATGCTATGGCACATTCTCACACATACATGCACACACACACACACACACAAACACAAACACACACACACTAAACAAATGTTTAAAACAATTTTTAAAAATCCAGAAATTTGGTGGGGCATGGTGGTGCATTCCTTTAATCCCAGCACTCTGGAGGCAAAGGCAGGCAGATCTCTGTGAGTTGGAGGCCAGCCTGGTCTAAGTCCAGGACAGCCAGGACTCTGTTACACAGAGAAACCCTGTCTCGAAACAAAAACAAAAACAAACCAAAATCCAGAAATTTTGCCTCTAGCCAAAATTGAGCAATGGGTATTTTATTTACACTTCCATCTGAACAACTATTAAAATAAAATACTTGAAATAATGCTTCTCAATACATTAGAGGCCTGGACAAAGAGCTCAGTTGGCAAAGTGCATACCATACAAGCAATAAGACCTGAGTTTGACCGCTGAACCTATGTTAAAAAGCTCTGTGATGGGCTGAAGATTTGGTTCAGTTGTAGAGTGCTGACTTGCATGCACAAAACATTCGGTTTGGTTCCCAGCACGATGTAAAATTAGGCATGGTATTGGATGCCCGTTATCCAAGCACTTGTCAGGTCATAGCAAAAGTAGCAAAAGCCAGCAATAGATAAGAGACTTAACAAAAACACCAAGTAAGGTGGCACATGTTTGTAATATCAGTGCTGGGGCTGCAAAGACAAGTAGAACCTTGGGGCTCACAGGCCAGAAATATCAGTGAGCCCCAGACCAATGAGAGACACTACACACGCATGCACACACACACCTATATGGCTCCTGATGAACAACACCTGAGGTTCTCTGGCCTCTCTATGAACAATAGCATGCACACGCACACACTCACACACATTCTAATGACATTTGACATTAGATATTAGGCAACAAAGATAGCAATCCCCCCCCAAAGACAGTAAAGGCTCTAACCCTAACATACTGCTTTGAGGGTTTCCATACCATGGAGCAGAAAGAAAACAAGGCATTTTGAGTCTAAAGTCGAGTGGACAGAGCTGAGTTTCTGGATACATGGTGGTAACCAGACAAAAAAGCAGGGGAGCAGAAAAGAGAGCTGCACAGAGAACCCAAAGGTTACAGAAAATATCCCTTCAGTATTCTTCAGAGGGCTGATGAGCATGTGTATGCAGAAAGATATCTCAAACATGGGGAAAGGCTTGCTCAGAACTATCAGGAGATACTTAGAGTTCACCAAGTTTGGGATTAATTCCTGTTCTTCATAGCCAAACAGGAAGACCCAGATTTAAGCAGACACAAAATATAATGCTTACAGATATCACTGATACATAGTGAGGAATAAGGAGCCCAGAGTAAATACTCTTTTTCTTACATTCTCAAATGCAAAATCTGACAGGTTCAAACTGCTCCCAAGAACCTTATCTGTGTCTTGCAACAAAGCCCAGAATTATATATTATAACACAAAATATCCATCGTCAGAACATTGAATCCAAAATTTAACTGCCAGTGTCTGGCATCCACTCAAGTATGTTCGATATTGCAAAGAAACAAGGACTGTAGGGGGAGAATCTGAACCAGAACCAACACAGATAACAAACACCATGCAATAGTGATCGTGATTTTGTTTCATGTTAAGTCAGAAGTTTAAAAATCTTCAGAAGAGACATGGAAGATATTTTAAAACATCCATGTTAGTCTTTTTTGCCAATAGCTGAGGTCACAGTAATGAGACAAAAATTACATTTGCCTTTGAAAAAGATTAATGACAGAATAGAGATCACAGAAGAAAAGACTACTGAAATCGAGACCATCCAGGCTGGAATGTAAGAAAAAGAGAAAAAAAAGAACAAAACATTTTTAAATGGGCTGGGCATTAGTAGACAACTTCTAATTGACAAGACTTGGGCCATCTTAAGGAGAGTAGTGGAGGAGACAGCAAAAATATTTGGCAAAAATACTTGAGAACAGAAACATCAGAGCTCACCACAGTCACATTGCTCCAAAGGGAAATCCATGATAAAGAGAAAGTCTTAAGCAGAGGGGAGAAGAGGGATAGAGGTAAAGAGGTTAGACTACTCCCCTCTTTTCTGTTCTCCCCCCTTCTCTCTCTCTCTCTCCCCCCCCCCCCCTCTCTCTCTCTCTCCCCCCCCCCCCCTCTCTCTCTCTCTCTCTCTTTCTCCTCTTCTCCTGGTCGCTCCCTTCCTTTCTCTCTGACAGGTTCTTGCCATCTGGCCTAGACTAGCCTCAAATTTGTGGTGTTGCCTTAGCCTCCCCAGGGCTGATATTCAGAGGACAGGTTCTTAATTGAAACAATGCAAGTGAAAAGATGTGGAATAAAAATGTAGTTCATCACCACAACAAGAGTGTCTGTGAAACACCTGCTGCTAACATGTGAAATGTTTCCCCCTTCACATCAGCAAGGCGAGGGTTTTGATTCTGTCACCTCTATTTAGTGTTACACTAGAGGCACTGGCAACAGAGTCCAGAACAAAATTACATAAAGCGTACAGGTTAAAAAGGAGTTAATGTTTTTATTTACAGATCGCATAATCTTCACTGTAGAAATTTTTATAGAAGCATCACAGCTATTGGAACTTATAAGCAAGTTTGGCAAGGTTTCAGGATACAAAATCGTTTCTTGGTGCTTGGGATGTAACTCAGTGGTAGAATACATTTCTGGAATTCCAGCAAGAGGCCCTGAAGTTGATCTTCAGCGCTGAAAAAAAAAAGTATTTATATATTAGCAATGAAAAAAATCAACAGTTGATACTTTGAAATAACATTTGAATACTAAGGTATAAATATGTGAAAATATATCATTACTCTTACAGCACTAAAAATTTATCTCAGAGTTGACACCAAAAGCACACATTTTTAAAAGTTAGAAAAATGTGTTTTATCAAGTGAAAACATTGAAAATAAGTATTAGCAGAAGAAAACAACCAATAGACGACTGAAAAAATTAGCATACCACGTAAAGGACTATAGAAAGCAGTAACAAACTCTCAAAATTCCATAGGAGGGAACAGACAACCTGATTCAAGTCCAGCATGATGTCATGTATATATATTCCCAGCACTCATGAGGCACAGATAGAAAGATCTAGAGTTGAAAGCTAGCCAGCGGTAAAGCAAGGCCTCAAGAATTAAATTTAAAAATTAAATGGGCAAAGACTCTGAATAGGCAATGACTAATGAGCACATGAAAGTGCTCAGCATCTTCAGCCATTACAGGATGCAAAGTGAAACCACTAGGAGGTATCACGGAGAAGCTACCAGGATGCCCAGAGTTACATAGACTGGCTGTGCCAAATGTTGGCAAGGATGTCAAGAACCAAATGCTTATACACTCCTAGGGAAAGGTAAGATGGATGGTACAACCATGTGAGAAAAAGGTTCTTAAAAGCTTACAATTGTTCATGCCCTGTGATCCATCCACTCTCAGTGGATCCATCTGTCCCCAGGAGAAACTCGAGTACCTGTCCATATAAGCTCTTAAGCTCCACTGTTCACAGAAGCTTTGTTTAGAGTGGCCCCAAATCGGAAACAACCTAAACAACCATCAGGTGGTGTGAGTGGCTTAAAACTTGAACTGTATCCATCCGGTAAATATAATTCATCAACAATGTGACAAGCTTTTCTTTTTTATTAATTTTTTTGTTAGCATACAACATAATGGATTTTGCCTATGGTATTTTTTATTATTTGAGAATTTCATACAATGTATTTTTTACCATTCTCACTCCCACTCTTTCCCCTAACTCCTCCCAGATCCACTTCTACCTCCCTCCCTCCCTCTCAAACTATGCTCCCCTTCCTCTCTCTCTCTCTCTCTCTCTCTCTCTCTCTCTCTTTTTAACTAACTCATCAAATTCAATTTCTATTGCCCATTTACTCGTGCTGTTTAATCATCTACTGGAACTTCCAAGTGGACTTATCAGAGGCCACACCCTTAAAGAAAACTGACTTTCCCTACCCAAGACGTGATCAACTACCCAAACCATCTTGTGGTTTCTAGGAGGAGCATAGTTCTCCTATGTGGGGAACCTCTGGTTAAACATGTTTATATGTTTATATATTTAGGAAACTTATAAAATAGTAGATTTACATGTGGCATTTTTAAACATCCTTAGTGTTAATTATCCCCACCTCCTCTACCCTACCCTCCTGTTTCTATCCTCACTTAAAACCTCCCTCCCTTATACAATGGTATTTTCATACATAAATGTCATATACTTTGGTCATGTTTGGTCCCACTGCCCTCACCTGTCCTTCCTTTCCTCACCACTTGCTGGTCACCTTCTTCCTTCAAAATAGTTCCTTTTCTGTTTTTATGGTATGTTTATGTATGTATGTATTGTGTATATGTTTAATTCTAGATTCTGCATATAAAAGAAAATAAAATGTCTTATCTTCTATTATTTTCTCTTGTTCTCTTTTAATATAGACCCCTTCTAATTTCATACTTAAACCTAGCTTCTGATATAAGACAAAACATGCAATATTTGTCTTTCCAAGTCTAACTAATTTCACTTTCTCCTGCTAATAAGATGACATTCTTCTTTAAAGCTGAATAAAGCTCTATTTTGAATTGCCTCACATTTTCTTTATTCAGTAGTCTATATGGTGGCATCTAGACTCTTTCCATTACCTGGCTATTTCAGTGGTGCTGTATTAAGCACAGATGTGTAAGTATCTCTTGCCAACATAGAGTCCTTTAGGTGTGTACCCACAAATTGTACATCTGGATCATAATAGTAGTCTAGTTTTAGCTTTTTGACAATTTATGTGCTGTTTTCAATAATGGCTGAACTAGTTCACTAGCTCACAACAGGGCATAAGGAGGAACAAACCTTTGATATATGCAACAGCATGAATAGGTGACAAAATAATTATTCTGAGTAAGATAATTTAGACAGAGTAGTACATTATTTCATTTCAGTGTAATCTAGAAGAGGCATACATGTCAGAAAGCTGAGCAGTGGTTGCCGGTCTACTGAGAGGTAAGGGCTGCAGCAGACTCTGGATGATGATGGTATGTTCATCTTGATTGCACTGATGGCTTCCCAGTGCATACATATTTCAAAATGGCAATTGCACACTCCAGATATTGCAGTATCATATACTAAAGCCATTTTCAAAAGCGAAAATAAAGATAGAAGAAAGGACATGCTACTGGTATATGTGCTGGGAATAAGCATTACTGAAAACTGATTCAGTTATGGAAACTGCATTTTAAAATTACGCCGAGGGTACTTTTTAAAGCAAAGAAGCTTTTGTAAAAATAATGTTACTTTGAATGTATCTTTTCTCTTGGGTCCTATTGCAACATTGTTTCCTTAAAGATGCTCATTGGGTCCTCTGGGAGAATGAGACCAGAATGACCTCTATGTTGTATTGCTCACTCTGCCACAAAGGGCAGAGGGCAGGTGGAATAGAAGACTATATCTACACTGTAGGGCACAAACAGTTTAGTCCATTCATTAATCATATCTCATGGTTAACTATTTAGTCTACTTAACATCTTTGCCATATTTCAACATAGGAACTTGCATGTAGTTCATCAAAACAGTATTTCAAATACTTCAAAATGATTTGTTCCCTTTTAACAAAAATCACAGGTCATGATTAGACTGTTTATACAAACAAGCTCCATTTTAGCCTCCCAATGAAATCAAAACTACCCAGTGTTAAGGGTGTTCCATTAAAAGATATGGGGTACCTATACAAATAGAGATGTTAGGCAACTTGTCATAAAAATCCCTTAGCAAGTGTGTGTGGGGGGGGTAGTCTCAGTGATGGACTTTGTTGCCTTTTAGTGGGACACTTTACCTTAACTGAGATGCCATGTCGGACTCCAGAGCAAGAAGAAGCTCTTAGCCCTCATGTGACTGATGAACTGAGGGGAGGCTGATATGTAGGGGCTCCCCACACTGGAGGAGAAGGATAGATGGGAGAGGGAGGAGAGGGTGAGAGGGTGAGACCGGGAGGGGAGGAGAGAGGGAGCTGTGATCAAGATATAACTTGAATTAATAAATAAATGATTTTTTAAGAAGATGTGGGGTAAAGAGATCCCAGTGAGTGAAAGCGAAGCAATGAGTTGCAATCTTCCAGGTGTTTCTGACTTTGTTACGCCAACCCAAAATGGCTCTGCTGCTTAGTGTCCCTGTTCCCTTCTGCCAGGCTCATGTCAAGGGGACCTAGGAGCTGCGATGGTCTTTTCTCCCTTCTCTATCACTCTATGAGGCACTGATTTAGCATTTCTTTCTTCCAGGGTTTGAACGGCATGTCTGTGGATGAGAAGCCTGACTCCCCCATGTATGTGTATGAGTCCACAGTCCACTGTGCCAACATCCTCCTGGGCCTCAATGACCAACGGAAGAAGGACATTCTCTGTGATGTGACACTCATTGTGGAGAGGAAGGAGTTCCGAGCCCACCGGGCTGTGCTGGCCGCATGTAGTGAATACTTCTGGCAAGCGCTGGTTGGACAGACAAAAGATGACTTGGTGGTCAGCTTGCCTGAAGAGGTAAAATTACTTGGTGTGTTTGTGGAGTTGTTAAAGGAGGCTTATTGACTTATGTTAAAAAAAAAAAGCTGGCAAAGAAGGAGGTGGAAATTATACAGGTGCACTGTCCACTTGAGGTCCATGTCACCCACATGTTGGCTTCTAGCATAATCAGTTTCTATTTGATACAGTTGAAGCCTCAGAGGCTCGAATACAAAGTAAGGGTACTTCTTTAAGGGAACTGAGCCTCACCTGGGGCCCAGGCCCGCATAGTTTCTAGTTCAATTAAACTTCGGGTTTTGAATAGTTCAGCCTCAGTCTGATTCGGTCCTCTGTAGGATTTGAATCACTGCTATTTCTTCTCTCTTTTAAATGGATCTTTAGATTTCCCCTGAGAATAAAACAGCGAAAGAATTCACAAGACCTTACTTAGGAGAAAAACAAAGCAACCAGCAATTCTCACCATTAATGCAGTGAGATTCTAAGAAGTGTAAATTTGTTTTTCTCATCAGTATTGAAAATATCCCCTACTCAGGTTTCTTAGCTTCAGGGCGAGGACAGTCATTTTGGTACTTTGGGGACATGAATAGCTAGGCTTGTTCTGTGCAGAGATGACAGTCAGGTGGTTTGAGAGGCAAGGACCCAAAAGGTGGGCTTCACAATGGCGAACCATGAAACTGGTCACTCTTCAAATTATTTATGATTCTTCAGTCATTCTGAGTCCCCATATTTTTAGAAGACTGAGGATAGTTCAAGCATCCTTGAGCTGTGTGTGCAGGATTCTGTGCAACACCAACGAGTTGTACAACTCCAGGGCCTCCAGCGGCCATTCGTGAGCTGTGCACTGCACAACCTGCAGAGCCACAACGCACAACCATGTCCTTGTGAATGACATCCAGGGTCACCTCCTCCACTTTGCAACTTCTTCACAGCAGTCTTATGAGACGTCAAAGACCAAAAAAAACGTAAGGAGTTCAAGAGTATATCTACAGCTAAGTTCTAGGATCACAGACTCAGATGCCTCAGAGACACAGCAATAATATTCAGCCAAGAGTTAATGTAAAAATTAGGGAGTGGTGGAGTGAGCGCCTGGACCACCAGAACTCATTCAAATCTAACAAGAAAGAAGCAGACGAAAGGAGCTGGAGGTGCAGCTCAGTGATAAAGCCCTTGCTTAATGTGTTCAATCTCCAGCACTAAAAACAAGATGTGTGGGGTTTAAGAGACACCAGATTCCACATAATTCCACAGACACAGAAATGCTGTCAGACGGCACTTACGACTGCCTGCACAGAGCCCAAGACTGGTCAGCTGATGAACTGCTGAAGTTTGAAATAGCGTCACATAGGCATGCTTTCGTAGTCACCATCAACTTTTCTATTGCCATCTCTCACATAGTAGTGTGAGAAGAAAAAGAATAAACCAGGCAGCTGTGGTGTGGTCCTGAGCCTCGTGCCCATTTCGCACCTGCACGACATGGAAGTATAGCAATCAGTAAGTTGTCACTAGGATCAGCTGAGATAACAATTGGAAAGCTATGAGCCCAGCCCGTCCTGCCTCTGCCTACTGAGTGCAGAGCCAGGTTCTTACTTTTACGAATCCCTAAAAATCTGAAGCCCTTAAATTATGTATTAAAATGCAATTCTTGTCCAATGAAATGTAAAGGAAGCCAGTGTACAAATAAATGTTACAGAGCCTGAAGTTTCTTCTCAAATCAAACCTTGATGCAAATGCGTCTTTCCATGGCATTTCTCACCCTGTCCAGAGGAAGAGTGACAGTTCACTGACTGCAGCCATGGACATCCAGTAAAAGTCTTCAAGTTACATCTCAATCACAATCCCCTCCCTACACCCCCTCCGGTCCCACCCTCCCACCCTCACACACCCCCATCCGCTTCCTTTTTTTTTTTTTTAAGTTTAAGGTATATCTTTTTCCCCCCAACAGCTCCCCCTTTCAGTCCAACAAATGACTCTTTCTCTTATAACAACAAATACAATACAAAACAACAAAAGTAATTAGGCCACAATTATGAGAATTATAAGGCTTAGCATACATTCCCAATGTCCAGTCCATACGTATTTGGCAACTGACTTTAACATTCTACTATGCATCTTTGGTTGCATTAGTTAAGAGTGACTTGTCTGTGTATTGGTCGTGTTGCTTCTAGTCCTATAAAGTGACTGCTGTCCCTGTAACCCCTATATTATCTACATCCATGTGTCACTCAGCTTTCTATCACTGGAAAAAATGCTAGAAAATACAACTGAAAGGCAGAAGAATTCTTTTGGCTCACTGTATCAGCCCATAAACACTTAGTTCTGTAGTTTCTGGGCCTGAGGTAACACAGAGCACCATGGCAGAGATGGTAGAGGGGATCAACTTTACACAGTGTTTTTTTTTTTTTTTTACCACTGTGTAAAGTTGCTCCCCTCATAATGGCCAGGAAACAGAAAGCGTAAACAAAGGACCAAGCAATGGACATCCTCCAAAGTGGCACCCAGTGATATGCTTCCTCCAACTAGGTCCCACCTTCCATAGTTTCCAACCCTTTGCAGTAGTTCATTCAGCTGAGTACCCATCCGCCCATGGATTAATTCATTGATAGTTTAGAGCCCTTATGATCCCTCTGAACATTGCTGCCTTGGAGACCACACCTTCAACTGTGCCTTTGGGACATCTCAGACTTAAACCATTAAAACCATCTCATTTCTCATGTTTCTGGAATGTATTTTCCCTTAATTAACATGAATAGATATTAGTAGACATACAGCTCTTAAGTATCTTTCTACTGTGTCTTAGTCACTTTTTATTGCTGTGAAGAGGCACCATGACAAAGGCACCTCTTATGAAAGAAATCATTTAATTGGGGGCTGGCTTACTGTATCAGAAGTTTAGTCTATTATCATCCTGGCAGGGAGCATGGCAGCATGCAGGCAGGCTCTGGAGCAGTAGCTGAGAGCTACATTGTGATCAGCAGGCTGAGAGAGAGAGATTGGGCTTGTCGTGGGCTTTTGGAACCTCAAAGCCCATCCCCAGTGACACACTTCCTCCAACAAGGCCACGCCTCCTAACCCTGCTAATCCTTTCAAATACTGCCACTCCCTGATGACTCAGCATTCAAATCTATGAGCCTATGGAGGCCATTCTTATTCAAAACACCACATAGTGGGACCTGTAAATGAGTCCCAGTGGCATTTCTCTTTGTGGATCTGTGATTGTTCCAAAGACAGCTTTGAAGAGCCTTTCCCCTCTATTCAGAGCACTTGTCCATGGCCCCATGTACTAGGCATTATCTTCCTGCTTCTTGCTGTGTGCATACTGAAGAGTCCTTATAGGTTCACACTTAGCTCAGTGAATGACTTCGTAGAATTTGAATGAAATGGCAAATAAACCAACACCACTCTAAAATGTAGCTGCTGGAAGTTAACTGATATTTGAGTCCTGTAAGAAAAAGCATTAGATCCATTCCCTAGAAATCTTTTAACATGATCCTATCATTAAATTAGAATAAACTTCTAACCTGCCCTCCCTCACCCTTGCTCATACTTGTCACACCTCCACACACCAGACAGTCAACACTGTGTGTCTCAGTCTGAGAATCCCCCTCTGAACTAAGAACATCCCTAAAGCAGACTGCAACCCTCTCCCTCCTCTATCAGTTTCAGGCAAACCCAGCTCTTGTCCCCAACCACCATCCAGCCCTGACTCATGATTGCCAGCAAATGAGAGCCATTCTGTTTCTAAACTGCACACACACACACACACACACACACACACACACACACACACACACAAAAACCATACACATATGGGGGTGGGGGGCACGGGGACTAGTACTTCTGTTCCATAATCTGACAGATCATCTAATTTATCCTTGTGACTTCAATAAGACAGGAAGCAGTGGCTGGTGTTCCAGGTGGCTCATGCCAGGTCTCTCACTACTCATTAGACTAAAGATAGCTCAGCAAACAGCTCCTTAACATTTTGGGCTTGATACTCACCATCCCAGGAGTGACCTCACAGTCCTGAACTTCAGTCCATGGCCTGTGGAGTGCAGAGGATAGGAATGAGCTGTGTGTCCTCAGAAGGGGTGTGTACACCACCGTTTTTTCAGAAATCAACTGGGTTCCTTCAAGGAATTTGAATGAGCCCTGCCTGGGGATCACTGTTTTAGTGCCACCATCTTTTTTATTCTCTTTCTTGTGGCCCTCAGGCTTAAGTGGAGAGGACAGTTATGAGGTAGAAATGAGTGTAGCATTTCAGATGGCCTTACACTTTTCTCAAAGTTTTATTTGTTTTTATTTATGTGTATACATGTGCATCTGCAGAAGTCTATCTGTACCACAAGCATGCTGGTGCTAAGAGGCCAGAGGATGCTGAGTCCCCTGGAAGTGGAGTTTTGGGTAATTGTGAGCCGCCTAATGTGGGTATTGAAAACTGAACCCAGGTCCTTTGGGAGAGTAGCAGATGCTCTTAACTTCTGAGCCATCTCTCTCCAGTCCCATAATCTTATGTTTTTAGCTGTTATAAATATTTTAGACTTATGCTAGTCTGTTAACTCTACCCCTCAACAACTTGGAACAATTTTTCTCTCTCATTATCAAAAAAAAAAAAAAAAAGAGGAAAAGATCTGGCCATGGTAGCACACACCTTTAATTTCAGCACACTTTAATTTCAGGAGGCAGAGGCAAGCAGATCTCTGTGAGTTCAAAGCTAAGACATGTAGGCCTAAATAGTGAGAACCTGTCTCACAATTTCGCCCTCAAAGAAAGAGAGAGAGAGAGAGAGAGAGAGAGAGAGAGAGAGAGAACTCTGACACAATAGGACTATGGAGAAAAGGTCCCAACTTCATGGCATGGTGAAGCTCTTCCCTGATAGTGCTGCCCAGCACAAAGGCAGGCCACAGGGAGATCATGATGCCTTCCCTTCAGGCATCTTTATAGAACTATAAAAGTTATTAATGTCTGTAGGGTGGTTTAGGACCCTCAAGAAGCAATGAGACAGCCGTAGGTATCTTTGGATTGTCCGTGCTGTGTGTAATGCTATGAAGAGTACTTAACACCAAAGCACGGGAAACCATCAACCTTCAGCCTGAGTGAAGCTATAGAGGAAGCTCTGTGGGACGTGGTGGCCAGCACGAGTGAGAAAGGTGAAGTACTCACCCAGCCCTTCCAGCTCCCAGTTCACCACCACTCGCCTGAAAAACCATAAAGGCAAGTTTTGCCACCTGGGGAGCCATTACACGGAGCACATTCTAGACCTCTGTTCCCTCTGGAGTGAACGCTCAAGTAGTCAACCTCCTTGAACCATTTCCTCATACATTTACCCATTCATTAAACAAACATCTGCCCGGGTCCTGTTGTGCACCAGAAAGGACCATTCTGGGTTCCGAGAGAACCTCACTTACAATCCGGTAGGGAGAAAATTAATAGATATCAAATGTACTTTGCTAGATACCATTGGGGAAAGTTAAACCAAGGAGGTGGGCTGTGGAATGTCACGTCACAGTATTGAGATTTTAAACAGGAAAGTCAAGGAGGGCCTGTTTACAAGGGTGACTTCTGAGGACAGATAGGCAGATGAAGGATCGGCCATGTTAACGGCTGGAGAGCGAGTGGCTCAGTGAATGAGAGAGTGAGTGAGGCAGAGGAGTAACAAGGAAGGGTCCAGTAGCTGAACCAAATGCCTGACATGGTACCAGAATGAGGAAGGATGGAATGGGGGGACCACATTACATGTCTGTCAGAGAGATGATGAGGCCAGACGGTGACTGCGTAAATGCTTGACCTTGTCACAGAATAAACAGGGAAGCCACTGAATAGTTCCACAAGACATCGTCAACGTGTACATAAATTGAAAGAGGCCACAGGGAGAAGAAGTAGAAGACACTGGCAGAGCTAAGACATCACGTGAGGACCCTGGTGACAGCAGGGAGGGATGTCAGAACTAGATGGAGCTTAGGAGATTTCCTTGCAGGTTGGATATAATATAAGAGTGAGAGAAAGGAGAAACAGATAATTCCAAAGATAAAGAACAGAGTTACCAGTATCTGAGATCAGTTGAGATTGGTGAGTAAGTTGAGATTGAGATCTGTACCAACAATACTAGTGTGGGTGCAGAGGGTTGTTCAGGATTGGGAGTCCTGTGTGTGTCTATGAAGTCTAAGAGGCTTGATGGCATCCAAGTAGTGCCCAGTTTTATGTGCCCATGAAATTCATGGGCAATGTCTGACCTGGAGTTAGGAATTTGAACATCAGAGTATTGAAGGCCACTCAACAATGTGGATGATGCTCGTGATTCCATTGAGCACTTGGCAGGCAGATCCAGTAGAAGCAGAAAACAACCTCACCTGTGTTCCACAAGAAAAGAAAGCCTAATTTCACCTGATTGTAAGGGTGCTCAAGTTAAAGCAAGCAGAGAACTGGGCCAGGAGCTGGGGGGGGGGGGGATTAGTTTTTCTGTTAAGTAGGAGAAGATTCCAGCATACTTGCACACAGGGCCAACAACACTAGTGTTTACCACACCCACTTTTCCTTCCTTTCCTGGACACACAAAGAAAGGCTACAACTGGTAACCAAGTAGGCTATGTTGCTAAGTGTACTCAGTGGCATGAAGATGAACGAACTTGTTAGTCTGAGACTGATAAAAGTAGGTCTGCATACTTCTTGCCTTTTCCCATCGATGCACCTGGTATCCAAGGACTTAGTGAAGCTGAAGCCAGAATCCCTGAGTTGCTGGTTGGAGGACAACTGTCTGGCTCATATCACTATTTTTTTTTACAATTTCATATGTATAAACAATGTATTCTAATTATATTCACACACCCCATTACCCTCTGTCACCCCTCTTCTTTTTCCTCTGAACAAAACTAGTCCCCCAATGGCTACATCCTTGAAGAAAATACTACCCACTGTCCCGCAG
Source organism: Lophiomys imhausi (assembly GCA_907164525.1). Taxonomy (NCBI): domain Eukaryota; kingdom Metazoa; phylum Chordata; class Mammalia; order Rodentia; family Muridae; genus Lophiomys; species Lophiomys imhausi. Next base: position 538,487 of record CAJQZJ010032984.1, on the reverse strand, counting down.
CAGCAACCCTTAACAATCATTATCTCCTCAGAAAGTGAGGCCTCATAAAACCTCCTCTAATCATGAGGAAACATTGAAGAGCCCACTCTTGTACAGGTATCCATTGGCCATGTTGTATCTGGATGGCAGCATTCCCTAACATGTTTTCTCCTCTTCTAGTACTTACATTCTTTCTGTCCCCTCCTCCCCTGTGCTCCTTGACCCTTGAAGGGTTGGTTTAGGTGTCCCATTTAAAGCTGTGCATTCATTCGTTACTTACTCACAGCACTTTGACCAGATGAGAATACTCCATTAACAGTTACCTTCTGTAAAGAGGAGCCTCGCTGTTTCATCAAATCACTGCTGACATGAGTAAGAAATGAACTTATGTGTTAAGCCGTTAAAATCTAGTGCTTTAGTTAGGAAAGGTGGAACAGATCTGTAGCCACTTGTAAAATTGGATCTTTTGAGCCCAGCTAGGCAATAGTGAGACCTCCATCTCAAAAAAAGAAAGGAAGAAAGAACTTGATGTTTGATTTGTGACTACAGTAGAGCTAACCAATTCCAATGCTCAAGCTAATGGAAAATTTCCAGAAGAAAAAGAAGACTTGATTGATTATATAGGAAACAAAATGAATGTCTCTGTGTGCACAGGAGAGGATGGGATCTACTGACCAAGGGACAGACTCAACTTTGCAAAGTATACCCTTCTGTGAGAGGTGGGGTGGACCTGGGTGATCACTCTGCGAGGTCTAACCCTGTGTCATAGGTCTCTGGTTGTTGAAATTTTCTAGCTTTGTGCTGGAAGGAGAGAAAAGTAGTGTTGCTGGCCAGGAATTGAGGGGAGATGCTTGGGTTGCGGAGCAGGAAAAAATTATGAAAATGGGAGGCAAGCTGTTCAGGAAAGGAAAGAGGCATAAGACTCCAAAAAAGGCACCAGTCCAAATCTGTGGCTCGTTTTTTGTCAGGACCTCTAGTTCTAAGATGCCTTGCATATTCACAGGAGACAAAAGAGCCTAGAGGACAATGGGAACACAATAACCTAGAACATAGGCAGAGGATGCAAGATTCAGGCAGATCATGATTCCTTAACTATTTCAGGGTTTATAGTCCTGAGAAAACAATTTCATTTAATGACCTCAATTTCAATATGAGTATGCAGAGAGTAGCAATGCTAGATCCCAGCTTGACAGGCAGGATGCCATTCAGATTGATGAAACGTGATATGTTCAACTTCTTGGAAGGCTGGTGCTACAGAAACAGTAGGTGTTATTATCCCCATAAAAGGAAAGAACAGTCCTCTCTGGTGAAATGACTCTTAGCTCAGAATCCTCATTAAAAGCTGTGGTGCAATTTTCCAAGTTGCATTAGTGACACTTGGCAGCAGATGAAAAAAAAAAAAAAAGCAAATAAATAAGAAGGCAAAATACTCTGAGCAATGACTTACAGGCAAGTAGGAAGTTTCTGAGTGCTAGAATCAAGTGCTGATAATTCTGAAATGCCTGAAGGCAGAATTTATTTATAGTGAGGCAAAGGTGACTTCCAGCCCTGAAATTGGGGCCTTGGTCTCAATGGGTGTGAATGAAAGCAAAGCCATGGGCAGGGGGCTCAGGCTGTTGTGATTCTCTCTGGAGGCTGTAGGATGACAGCAGGGAGGGAAGTCCAGTGTGGACATCCACAGCAACAGCTAATTTTAAATGAGACACATAAGCTGTTTTCAAACCTGTTGCTTTTTTTTTTTTTAATCCTGAGGCCAGTAAATTCTATTTAAAGAAACATTCAGAAACATGTTCCTCTTTTGGCATAGTGGCAGGACTTGAATATACCAAAAACCAAGACCCATATAAAAAGTATTTTTAAGTGACCTGATTTCAAAGGCATTTTTAAAGATTCTTTTCACTATACTTGTTTGTCCTTGATATAAAATGACCACAGTGATCAGCATTTCATATGGATTTGTAACATGACCTTTAACCATAGTGTTGTTCAAATTAATTTGTAAAATAATTTGTGTATTCATTTTAAAGCCTTTCTTTATATATGAACAAAATATCCCTTATATTTCTTTCTTTCTCCTATAATGGAGACTCTTAGTTGTTTCAATTAAAGTTAATAATAGCTTTTAAGACAAAGTTCAGAGCTATAAAGTTCCTCACTTGATCAGTAATCATAACTATTATTTTGTCATATTTAATCATAGGACCCAGGCCTTTAGCAGAGGACTTAATTAAACTTTTAATTCATGATAAGAAGCTAAATAGCACTTGAAAGAATTTTTAAAAATTATTTCACTTCCCAACCAGATTACAAAAAAAAAAAAAAAAAACAAGGAATGATAAAGAGACAGAATGGCTGGCAGCCAGGGAATTGTAGGTCATGTCAACATGAGCTGGTAATAAGCCACTGTCCACTATCCAATTAGCGTGGCTTCATGGCTGCCAAGTAATCACTCCTGAGCGGACGAGTGAGTCAGAGATGTAGTGGTACTTCATTTGATCTCGTGCTTCTTAGAATAGCTTTCTTAGTCCCTAGTATTGCCTGTCCTACCTCGCTGGTGAAAGTGCAGGCTGTGTAAGCTAAAAGCCAAATGGAAGAGAAACTTAGATTATGTATCTTATTTCTCTTTGCTTCCTGAAAACTGAGAGTGTAATTAAACGGGGAAAGCGTAGTGTGATTTTGAAGTGAGTCACAATAAAATACAATTTCTGCACAAAAATACTCCAAGTTGGAGTCCCAGAGCCAGTCTGTGTTCCGTCTTTTCTTGGGCAGTTTCCACATCTGGCACAAGTTTGAGGATATCAATAAAGTTACGTAATATTCTTAATGGATTCACATTCCATTCAAAGCTTGGAAAGTCACCCCCAGACTGCATCAGGTTTCAGCTCTATTGTGAGGATGTTCACCTCATTTCTAGTGGGTGAACGGTCATAAACACAAAAAGCCTTTGAAAGACATCCTTCCTGTGGTACGAACACCTGGGATCTTGGTCAGATGGACATGCTGTGAGCCAGGAAATTAATTTAGGAATTTCTAAATAAAACATATTATATCCAAGCATGAAGTGATGTGTGATTTTCAGTTTAAAAAGAAAGTGATTTCAACTCTTAGGAACACGGGAGGAGGATAGACTATGTGTACTAGTAGTTTAATGCCAAACATTTGCATTATTTGTTTTACTTCTTAACCAAATCCCCAGGCCACATAAAGAATTGGTTTGTTTTGTTTTGAGAATTGGAGCAATTATGTATTGGCACTCTTGGTTTCCTGTTACCCCAGAAGTGATCCTTTTGTCCCCATTAACTTGGTGCACACAGTAAAATTTACTACTTTGCCATAAACTTCTGAAATATGTTGTAAGTTTCTCTAACTGGCATTGGGGCCACTTTCGAGCTAGCTAGTGGTGACACTGTGCACTTCACTGACTGAGGCGGCCTTACAGCCTGAAGAAGGCTGGGTCTGAAAAAGTTAATGCATTCGGCACCCGAGGTGAGTTGGAGCCAAGCCTCCAACATGAGCACATTTTTTTGACTGACTGGCAGCAAAGAGAAATACTGACAGCTGTTCTCAACCAAACCAAAACAATGTCCCAAGGGCGAAGAGAAATGTCGGGCTATGCCCAATGAAAGGTTCCCTAATTTAGAGAAAATGTAAAAAAGTTGGAGGTCAGTCCCAGGCTTCTTCCTTCTTACAGTAACCACTCTTAATTTTATATTTTCTTTATAGAAGATGGTACTAAATGTCACTGCTACTCATCTTTCCTTATTATTTCTAAGTCATTTTTTCCCATTGATTTTTTTTTCTTGTTATTCTTTGTGTACAAAACCAGATGATATATTATTCTTCCTAAAAGTGATAGAGGTGACATCATACCTGAAAGCAGCTTTGTCAGCCAGAGCTGAGTGGAACAGAGCAGATTCACACGCCCAGTGGCTACTGAGTGTGTCGGGCCGTGCTGAGTGAAGGTATGTGGGTCACTTCAGTGACCTGGACCTGTGTGCCCACGAGGCACACAGCCTGGGTTCAGTCCTCAGCAGCACCAAAAAGGGTGAGAGGGTGAAGGCTGTGTCTAAGAGCTCCTTGTGGTGTCTTACAAATTCTCTTTTATAGTTGGTTTGCTCATTTCTGAAAGAGAAGGATGGAGAAAGGAGGAACATTGCTAGAAGGGAAGGGAATGAGCTGCTAGCTGACCTCAAGGCCTCACTGTGTAAAGGTGGGCACCGTGTGACGAGGGATCTACATCTGGGCTGTCATTCTTTCCTGCTAAGTTCTTCGGACTATGTGGGGGGTAGTCATTATGTCTCCTGTGCCTGCAAGTAAGATAACAGAAAGATTACAAGCATGTCGCACCAATATTTGGGATGAAGTAGAATCCTATCTTGAAAAAATAGACATACTTTGACTCTTCCCGTTCTTATTTATACCCCACTTTGAATCGTTCAGTTGTCTTACACCACAGCTAGGACTTCAAGTAGATCAAATATCAGGACACAAAGTGAGCGGAAAGATTGAACGACCTTGTTTTATTCCTGATTTTACTGGAAATGTTTGAGTTTTTCTGTTTAGGATGATGCTGCTTGTGAGCTTACTATGTATTACCTGTATTGTGTTGAGACATGTCCCCTGTACACATATTCTCTCCTATGTAGTTAGTACACGTATTGTGTTGAGACATGTCCCCTGTACACATATTCTCTCCTATGTAGTACTTGTATTTTATTGAGACATGTCCCCTGTACACATATTCTCTCCTATGTAGTACCTGTATTGTGTTGAGACATGTCCCCTGTACACATATTCTCTCCTATGTAGTACCTGTATT